>PVKP010007474.1:0-11044 GCA_004027715.1 Plecturocebus donacophilus
CTTTCTTTCTCCTTTTCTCTTTTTCTAAAATCTCTTCCTCTTTCTCTTTCATTCTTTTTTCATTCTTTTGCTGTTTCTTTCTTTCTCCTTTTCTCTTTTTCTAAAATCTCTTCCTTTCTTTTTCTTTTTTTCTTTCTTTTGCTGTTTCTTTCTCCTTTTCTCTCTTTTTCTAAAAAAAAGAAAAAAAAAAGAAATTATGTATGTAAAAAAAAAATCCTTACTGTTTGAATTATTAAAAACTGTATCACATTTTGACCCTTGGGAAATTCAGTTCACCTCTGAGAAAAAGCCAAACCAAAAAGCAAAAGAAACAGATGAAATATTATATTAGATACAGGTCCCGTGGTGATGAACACACTCTGGAGAAATAGAACTAAATCATTCCCATTGATTTACATTTTTTCAGTGTTTTGCATCAACCATCATCAAAATCCTAAAACCAAACTTTGCAAGACATTTGGAGATGTCCTTGGCAGTACTACTACTACTTGTTAGTGCACCTACCTTAATTGATAGGATTGTGTCGGCAAAGATTTTAACAGCTGTGAAAACCCCACCAGTATAGGAAAGTACATTTTTTATGGATTGTTCTAGACACCCAATCTCCATGACTTAATGAGTTTGGGATTAGCCTTTGTATTCATTTTCTATGGCTGCATAACACATTACCACAAAACTAGGAGCTTAAAACAATACAAATTTATTAGCCCACAGTTTCCATGTGTTGAAAGTCTGGTGTGACCTGGATTCTCAGCTCGGCGTTCCGCAAGGCTGAAATCAAGGTGCTGGCCAGCTGCATCCTCATCAGAAGGCTCGACTATGGAAAGATCTGCTTCCAAGGACCCTCAGTGTGTTGGCAAAATTCATTTCCTTGTGGCTATGTGACTAAAGTCCTTACAGGAGAGTCTCTTCCACTTCAGATTTCTTCTCATCTCTTTTAAGTACTCACTTGATTCAGTCGGGCCCACCCAAGTTAATCTCTCTTATTAATTCAGTGTCAGCTGATTAGGGACTTTAATTACATCTGCAAAATATCTTCTGCAATATTGCATAATATAATCATGTGAGTGATACACAGCCCATTATATTTACAAGTCTTGTTCACACTGAAAGAGAGAGGATAATACAGGGCATGTAAACCAAGGGGTGGGAATATTGGAGGTCATTCTAGAATTCTGCCTATCTTTGCCTTTCATTCATTGTGTCCCTGTTTCTGATCTATGAGTTGAGGATAATACTCCATTTTCAAGATTGTTATAAGGCCCTTTTCATTCATTAGAGAAGAGTATCACCATCCATTCTAAAACTGTTTATATTTGTTATTCTTTGAGCTCCACTGTAATCTAGCCTTGTCCTAAGTCCCTGTTCACTCTGAAAACTTATGATAAAGTCTGATGCATCTTTCTGTTACTGCATGTTTACCACACTCCAGCCATAAATTGCTTTTAAATATTTTGCCACATAGTTGGGATTTCTGTTCCACCATGTAGTGTGATTTCCAAAGCATCTGAAGGGGCTGCTTTCCAGGGAACCCATCTAGAGACCTGCACTCAGCAGATCTGAGGACTTTCTGTCTGTCTGTAACCAACCCTCCTAGGCATCAGAGCATGGTAAACACACCTCGAGTCCCAGATGGTGGGGTGACAGACACTGTTGGTACCTGAGATCTTATGTGGTAGACAGGTAGTGCCATTTTTAACTGAGAATTTATTTTGATGTGTCTTAGAAAAAATATACCTATTAAAACTCATGATTTTAGGGCATATGCAAAGCTAAAAGAGATTTAAGGGGTTTTTTTTAGTGGGTTGATTTGAGGAAAACATTGAATAGATATAGGATTAATACAAGTGGCTAAAATATGAAGGTGATGACAGTGTTACTCCAGTTAGGGAAACATGGGCATCTACAAAGTTGGTAAGTGACCAAGTACTGAATGAACTAGTGAATTCGGTGAGTATTGAATAAATCATGTTAAGTGAATCAGACTCCAGGAACCCATTCGATCTCACGAACATCTACAGAAGCCCACCAGGTGCCATCAATTGGGCGGGAGACACGCACTCACTAAACCACGTCTCAAACCACACTCCAGCTACCCGGCCGCAGCCAGGATGTCATGCGCGTGGGGGGGGGGTGGAGCCTTGAGAGGGCGTGGCTAATCCACCCGCGGCCCGCTGTGGGGGCGTGGCTGGAGAAAGGCGGGTCCTCGCGGCGGAAGGCGGAAGTGCTGTAGAGTCATGTGACCTGAGTAACATGGCCGGTGTCCCGTGAGTGCAGGTAGTGCCGGGCGGGAGCTATTAGGCGGCTAGGGTCGGGTGTGCTGGAGCGGGGTCCAGGCCCGGGTTCCAGAGCGCGGCGGCGGGGAGAGGCAGGCAAGCCCGGAGCGGCGTGGTCCATGCGCCGGCGCCGGGGGCAGCGCGGAGCCGCAGTCGCCCCTGGCTCCGGCGCGGCCCCGGCAGCCGCGGGCTAAGGAGTCGCGAGGCTCCCGGAGCTATCACCATGAACCCGGAGAAGGATTTCGCGCCGCTCACGCCTAACATCGTGCGCGCCCTCAATGACAAGCTGTACGAAAAGCGGAAGGTAGCAGCGCTGGAGATTGAGAAGTAAGAGCCGTCAGGACCCCTCCCTGGCTATGCAGCCCTTGATTCCTGTGCTCCCTAGGGAGACTGCTCACGCCTTCCCAGCCAGTGTTACTCTCCCAGGTTTCAGGCCCTTACCTTAGTGCAGTGTTTAAAAGCAGATTGGGAGTCATATCTGGGAGTCCCCGCTTTACTCCTGACTGGCTGTGTGATTTGGTCCCAGTTCTTTAACCTCCCGGTACCACAAAGGGCTGCACTGAGATTGAAGTGACATAATGTATGAGTAGTGCTTGGCACAGTGCATGGCACATGGTGAGTCTTCGGTGCGGTGTCACCCAAGCCAGCAAATCAGAGAGTTGTGTCTTTGGTAGGAGAGAAGTCAGAAGCTGGAGAATTTGCAGGTGATGCTGACCAGCTGGTTTCAGCTTCTGAGAAGTGAAAGAGACTGTTAGTGACCACGTAGAGAAATCAAGTCGGAAACCTCATGATCTCAAGACTCAGAGAGTTGTTTTATCTGTGTTGTAAGACCCTTCCCTGCAAGTGGAAGTAGGAATAATTTGACCTTTCTTGCTTCTGCAGCCCTGTTACATGTATGTGTAACAATGAACTGATATTTTATTTCCCAATATACAAAACAGCGAATGTTTAACTGCGAATGTTTTATTAAGGTTTGTTAGTTTGTTTGTTTTGTTTTGTTTTGTTTTTTACTGCAGTAGTATTTTTACTTTTGTGGGGGTTTTTGCCAGTCAAATCACAGGGTTAAACTCAAGTGAGTTGAGTAATTTCAGAGGAGTGGAAAGAAGCAGGTTGTGAAACTGGAAGGACACCAGTCTGGGAGTCAGAAAAGGTGGACTGTAGTTCTGTTCTGTCCAGTAGAGTACCCACTGGCCATGTGTAGCTATTATAAATTTCATTTATTAAGATAACTTTAGATTCTCAGTCATATTACTCGTATTTCAAGTGTTCAATAGCCACATGTAGCTGCTGGCTACTATATTGGGCAGCACAAATTATAGACTGTTTCCATCATTGCAGAATGTTCTGTTGGACTGCTCTAATCTATTCCATGGAGTGACATTCATTCTTTAACCTGAGGCAAATTCCTTAACTCAGGGTTTCTCAGCCTCTGCACCATTCACGTTTTGGGGCAGATAGATGATTCTTGGTTGCAGTGGACTGTCCTGTGGCTTCCAGGATTTTTAGCAGTGTCTCTGGCCTCTTCCAAACTGGATGCCAGTAGCACACTATCTGTTTTAACAGTCAAAAATGTCTTCAGACATTGCCACATGTCCCCTGAAGGAGCAAAATTGCCCCAGTTGAGAACTGCTGTTTGTAATCCAAATGTTGCTTTGGATTTTAGTTTCCTCCTAAACTAAAGGATTTGGACTTTGAGAAGAAACTCCCCACCCTGCCTCCATTCAGCTCTCATGCTGAGTCTGTCCGCAGCCATCTGGCTGCTTCTCTCATCAGACACCACTTTCTTGACTGCTTTTTTATGTAGCTTTTTGTTTATACCTGACTCTAACAAATGCTAACAAGTCTTATTGCACATTGCCAAACTGAATAGAGGGACCCAGAGATGACATACAGGCATGATTCGGTGTCCGGGGAGTTTTGTTGCCTTTGAAGTTGCTTTGACACCTAGTTTTGTTCCTTACCCACTCTCCTTCTCAAGAATATCTGGTTTTATTATAGCTTGAGTCATCTGTTGAGTCCTTGAGGAGAGAGGTATTCATCTCAACATTATTGTTGCTTCCAGCACCACCTGTCTATCTGTTCTCACTCGAGACAGTTCTGTATGGGTTTTATCTTTGATGGAGTTCATTTTGTATTGGACGTCGCCGTTGATTTGTGGAATTTGGAGAAACTCACTAGTGCCTTAACTGGACTGTGAACTCCTTAAGAGTAGAGAGTTCTGCTGATGTATCTGTTTTATTTATCCTCAGCACTTAGCACAGGGCCTGGCAGCACTTGATGGCTGATGTCCAAATAAAGGAACGGCCACACATTTTCGGTGGGGAAATAACATTGCAGGCTAAGGACCTCACTGCTCAAAAGTATGGCCTGCAGACGGCAGCATCAGGATCACCTGGGAGCTTGTTACAGGCTTTCCAGCTTTGCTCCAGACCTATGGAATCAATCTGCATTTTAACAAGATCCCGGGGTGATTTGTGTGCACCTTAAAGTTTGAGAAGCACCGGCCTCAAAGACCCTTTCGTCTGTTTCCAGCCTTCTCCAATTATGCGTAGAATGAAGAATGGCTGGTTAGTTTGATTCCGTCCTCAAAACCTGTGCTTCACAGTTGCTTAGAGACAGATACTGACTTATTTGTCTGTGCTTTACCAGAATTCTGTGTGTCTGAGCACTTTCTATGTGTCAGGTACACATAGGCTATTTTATGTTTTAATATATTCTTTATTTGGCCTGGTCAAAGTGACCCTCAACAAACACAGACTATTAATTAATCTCTTATTAAGCAGACTGCAGATGCCCAGTAAGAGTCTGAATGTTGGCAGTTAGCTGTGTAGTGTAGAAGAGTCAGTTCACATGCTCCCTAAATGAAAGTGCTTAGTCCTGTTCTTAGGTAAGTGGTCCCTTTAAGACACCCTATTTCTTGAGAAGCTGCGTGGTGGTTAAGAGCAGGCTGGAGCTGAGGTTCGAGCTCCCATTTACTGACTAGGTGAGCCTAGACAAGCTAATTAACCTCTGTGCCTCAGTTTCTTCATCTGTAAAATAGGAATAATAATACGTATAGAGTTGTTTGAGCTAATGTTGTAAAGTGCTGCATTAGTACCTTCTTCCACTGCTGTAAACAAATACCTGAGGCAGGATAATTTATACAGAAAAGAGATTTATTTGGCTCACAGTTCTGCAAGCTGTACAGGAAGCATAGTGGCTTCTGCTTCTGCAGAGGCCTCAGGATACTTCCAATCATGATGGAGGGCAGAAAGGGAGCAAGGCGTCTCACATGGCGGGAGCAGGAGCAAAAGAGAGTGAGTAGGGAGGTGCTGCACACTTTTAAACAACCACATCTCTTGAGAACTCACTATCACAAGAACCGCACCAAGGAGATGGTGCTGGGCCATTCATCATCAAGGGAGAAATGCACCCCCATGATCCAACCACCTCCCACCAGGCCCCATCTCCAACACCGGGAACTTGTTGGAGATGGGGCAATTAGACAAGATTTGGTGGGGACGAAGATCTAAACCATATCAAGCACTTAATGCAGTACTGGTCACATTGTAATTGTTATAAACTGTATGTAGAGAGAATGATTATATAACTGTCCTAATTATAACATATGTATATAACATAGTTGTCATCTGTCAGTACTACTCTTACCACTTTTTGGTAGGGGGAATGATAGCCTCCCATATTTGCCCCATCCTAATCCCTGGAGCCTGTGAATATGTTATGTTACATGGCCATGGAGAATTAAGATTGCTAATCACTAACCTTAAAATAGATTATCTGGGATTATCGAGGTGGACCCAGTGTAACCCTAACCAGAAGAGTCAGTATCAGAGTGATGTGATGTGAGAAGACTTACCCAATCATCACTGGCTTTGAAGGTGGAAGGGAACCACCAGCCAAGGAATGCAGGCAGCCTCTAGAAACTGGCAAGAAAATGGATTTTCCCCTAAAGCTTCAGAAAATAACGTAGCCTGCCAACATCTTGATTTTGGCTCAGTAAGACCCATAGTAATAAATGTGTTGTTCTTGAATTGTCTTAATTTTTAAATTTCTTTTATAGAGATGGGGTCTTGCTGTATTGCCCAGGCTGGTCTTGAACTCTTAGGCTCAAACAATATTCCCACTGTGGCCTCCTAAAGTGTATGATTACAGGCATGAGCCAGGGTGCCTGGCCAAATATATATTATTCTAAGCCACTAAGATTGTGGTAATTGTTGCTGTAACAAATAGAAGACAAATACAACTCTCCTGCCATTGTTTCAGAATCTGACACCCTGCCCAGACTGTGAGCCTCCTAAAGACAGGATCTATGCCGTCAAATTATCTTCATATGCTCAGGGCTTGCCAGCACTTGGCAGGTGTTAGCAGAAGGCTGAAGCACTAACTGCTCATATGGTTTGCCCCTGCCTTTCCCAGGTCAGATAGTCAACCCACAGCTTCTTTGTTAGCCTGAGTGTGGCCATCATGGTAAGCTTTGATTAAAGCTCCAAAGGATGGAATACACTGTATTAGTCTGCTGGAGTTGTCATAACAAAATACCACAGACTAGATGGTTTAAACAACAAAAATGTATTTCTCACAGTTCTGGAGGCTGGAAAATCCAAGATCAATATGCCAGTAAAGTAGGTTTCATCCTGAGGCTTCTTTTAGCTTCTAGGCAGTTGCCATCTCACATGTGTGATTTGTATCCACATGACCTCTTCTTTTGGATAGGGAGGGTGAGGTGGTGGTTCTACCGTCTCTCTTTTTACTTTTTCTTTTAGAGACAGGTCTTGCTGTGTCACCTAGGTTGGAATACAGTGGTGCAATTATAGCCCACTGCAGCCTTGAACTGGGCTCCAGCTATCCTCCCACCTCAGCCTCCCAAGTAGCTAGGACTGCAGGCACACACCCCCATACCCAGCTAGTCTTGAACTCCTGGCCTCAAGCAATCGCAGAGATTACAGGCATAAGCTACTGCTCCAGCCTGGT
The DNA here is from genome assembly GCA_004027715.1 of Plecturocebus donacophilus. Taxonomy (NCBI): domain Eukaryota; kingdom Metazoa; phylum Chordata; class Mammalia; order Primates; family Pitheciidae; genus Plecturocebus; species Plecturocebus donacophilus. The sequence goes on from PVKP010007474.1 coordinate 7,248, forward strand.
GTCTCCTCTTATAAGGACACTGATCCTATGGAATCAAGGGCCCTGTGCTTATGACCTCTTTTAACCTTAATTTCTTCCTTATAGGCCCTCCCTCCAAATACAATCACATTGTGGATCAGAACTTGAATATATGAATTTGGGGGCTGGGGGACAGTTCGGTCCATCACAGTGATCGTAGTGAAGCCTGGAAGTGCGTGTATATAAAGTGCTGATCTGCCGCATTTTGGACTGTTGGGAGGATATAGAAAAGCTTCCCTTTGGCCATCGTATACCCCTCATCTGATTTATTTTGCATGGCTGCCCTGTGAGCATGGCAGTGCTACCCCATTTTACAGATGAGGAAACAGGCTCCTTGAGGTTAAGTAATCTCATGGTTTCTCAGCTAGAACCTAGCTAGAAAACGGGTTAATGTGTCTCTGAAGACGTACCCACTGTATAACTGGTTTTCCCTACCAAAAAGGGGCCATACTTATCATGAAAGGAATTTCCTACTTGCACATCTCCACGGTGGTTTTAGCTGCCACTTTCAGTCTCCAGAGCTTAGATGGCAGAGCCAGTCCTGCATAAGATGTTCCAGTGAGGAGTTAACAACTACTAATAGGCCGGGTGAGGTGGCTCACGCTTGTAATCCCTGCACTTTGGGAGGCTGAGGCGGGTGGATCACAAGGTCAGGAGATTGACACCATCCTGGCTAACACAGTGAAACCCCGTCTCTACTAAATATACCAAAAAAAAATTAGCTGGGCGTGGTGGTACGCACCTGTAGTTCTAGCTACTTGGGAGGCTGAGGCAGGAGAATCACTTGAACCCTGGAGGCAGAGTTTGCAGTGAGCCGAGATCACACCACTGCACTCCGGCCTGGGTGACAGAGCAAGACTGCATCTCAAAAAAAAAGAAACCAGAAATAAGAGGGGATTATATCATGATGAGAAGCCTCTCAGCCACTAAAAATGCAGAGATGGATGCTTGTCTCAGCTCAAGGACCGCTGGATCCAGAATCTTAAGACCACCAGTGTGATGTTAAGTGACCACACTAACTGGCTGAATGTTGGGAGCCAGTTGTGCCCAAGTCCTGGAGAACATTCGCCCCTACAGCCTTATTCCCACATTACCACACAATTTCCTATAGGCTACGGCATTCAGGTTAGGATTTTTATAATGGCTGTTTCTGGTTTTGTGGGTTTTCAATTTTAATATAGTCATTGATCAGTCATAATGAAAAGGGTGGGAAGATGCCAGGCTGTCTTCCCAGAACAGTCTAGCTTGGGGGAAAAATGCTAGCGGGCCCTCAGATCAGCGTTGTGGGTGCTCGCTCTGCCAGGCATCGTGGAGGCAGGGCCCCCACTGTCTCACTGCTGGCTGGGAGAGACAGCACCACTCATGGTCAAGTCTCTAGTGGTCCTGAGCTTTGAGTTCCGGCTGTGGTTCTACCTCCCTGAACACATCTGATACTGTCCTTGGGCTTTGAGTTCAAAAGCCAGCAGATGTAAATGCCCTGCTAAGTGGCCCAGGCCATGCCCCCTGAGAGCCCAAAGCTCTCATGGGGCATGCTGGGATCAGAGCTGCTGGGAGCAGAACTCCTGAATCATGCTTCCCTGGCTGCTGGCTATGGGGGAGGCGAGTCCCTGGAGCTCTGTGAACAGTTGAAGGTTGCACTGTAGAGTTTGACCTGGTTCTTCTAAGCCTATTACCTCTGGGGAAGACACTAGAGTCATGCGTCACTTCAGGGGGATGCATTCTGAGAAATGTGTTGTTGGACAGTTTCATCATTGTGTAAACAACCTAAAGTGTATTCACACGAACAGATGGTGCAGCCTGCCACACACCTAGGGTATATGGTAGAGCCTGTTGTCCCTAGTCTACAAACCTGCACAGCATGTGACTGCCCAATACTTAGGCAATTGTAACACACTGGTATTTGTGTACCTCAATATATCTGAACATCGAAATAGTATAGTGAAAATACCATATTATCATCTTACGGGACCATCGTGGAATATGCAATCTATTGTTGACCAAAATGTCTTTAGGTGGCACATAACTGTATTTATTACCTGGTGGCTCAAGGTAATTTTTGGAGTGCAGGTCAGAATTCCACCCAGCTTGGCTGTTTATCAGCAGTGGGACCCTGTTTAAACTGCTTAATCCCAGGGTCACAGGCTGGCCCCTAGGGGCTGTGACCTCCATGCGGACCTATTTGGTTTGGCCTGGATCACAAAATATTTTCAATTGAGAAAGTTCACAGTGAAATTCAGGTTTCTGGATTATCTTATGGACTTGGGTGATATGGCTCTGGGGGCCGGCATTCCTGCAAAGCAAATCAGCAGGAGCTTTGCCACCTGTTGGCAGATTAACCAGAGTCTGGTTTACCTCCTGGAGCTGCCCCCCCGCATCTAGTGCCTGGCCCTTGTGAGCATTTGAGTTTGTGATCTCTGGTTTAACCTCTCTGGGCCTCAGTTTTCTTATCTTAAAAAAAAAAAAAAAAAAAAAAAAGCCCCTTGAAAACATTATGCGAAGTAAAAGAAACCAACCATGAAAGGCCACATATTGTATGATTCTATTTATATGAAATGGCCAGAACAGGCAAAACTGTGGAAACAGAAAGTAGACCCGGGGTTGCCTAGGGCTCAGGGGAAGAGATTCAGGGGAACGGGGAGTGACTGCTAGCGGGTGCAGGGTTTCTTTTGGAGGTGGTAAAAAATGCTCTGCAATTGATGATGGTGATGGTTGCACAACTTCGTGAATATACGAAAGTCCTCTGATGTCTGCATGCTAAAAGAGTGAATTTATGGTATGTGAATTGTGCTTCAGTTTTAAATTAGTGCTGTTTTGTTACAGTGTGAGGGAAGTGCTTATTCGGTGGTCACAACTGTCGTCACCTAAGATCAAAAACAGGCCTCTGCTGTCTGCGACTCTTGCTTCTCCTTTGTAGTTTTCTCCGCTGGTTGCATCCACTGTTTGCTCAGTACGTGCTCGTTCCCACGTCATACGTGCTCATTTCTAATCAGTTCATTCCTAGGCCTTTTCAAAAGGTCATTGGTTCTTCCTCAGAGGCAGATGTTCCCCTTTTCCCATTCAGTTTTGGAGACTGGTATGCAAGTGGAAACCAAATTACTTAAATACTCAGCAAAGCAGCTGGCAGAGATGTTTACCCAGATCCTGTTTGGGACACTGCTGCCTGGATATGCCACCTGAGTGCGGTGTGTTGTAGAGAGAACCGGGACAGATGGTTGGACTTGCCGGGGGAAACACGGCAGCAGCCCCAAGTCCGTACTGAGAGTTTCACATCACAGGAATAAATGTCACCCGCAGGTTTATCTTTACATCTGTCTTGGAGCCAGGAGCATAGTGGCTGCTCAGCCAACACTTAATGGAATGAACACAACCTCGTGTGGTGTGTTTAAGACCACAGCTTGTCTCTGATTCTGACTTTGCACTAATACTGTTATTTGAACATGTGCAATAGAGAGCACAATATGTGATTATCTAATTTAATTATCTAAAAGCACTGTAAAGTCATTGTAGTAATTGACCCACCTTACTGCTGAGGATTCTCCTCTGAACACATGGGAACCTGAAGTCAGTGGCTAAAACCTCTGCCACCTAGGACAGAGGTTGGGACATGGGGACATTACCAAATGACATGGGATTGGAGTTAATGAAATCACAAATGTAACGTGCCTGGAACACAGTGGGTATCCAGCTGGTGGTAGCTGTGCCATTTGGGGAAGGGGCTAGTGTAATATAATGGGTAAGATTTTAGAAATTGGAATTAGTAAAACCTATATTTGATTTTT
>PVKP010007474.1:11144-77072 GCA_004027715.1 Plecturocebus donacophilus
TGCTCCCCTCCCTGTGTCCACATGTTCTCATTGTTCAACTCCTGCCTGAGTGAGAACATACGGTGTTTGATTTTCTGTTCTTGTGTCAGTTTGCTGAGAATGATGGTTTCCAGGTTCATCCATGTCCCTACGAAGGACAAGAACTCATCATTTTTTATGGCTGCATAGTATTCCATGGTGTATATGTGCCACATTTTCCCTGTCCAGTCTATCATCGATGGGCATTTGGGTTGGTTCCAAGTCTTTGCTATTGTAAACAGTGCCGCAGTGAACATTCGTGTGCATGTGCCCTTACAATAGAACTATTTATAATCCTTTGGATATATACCCAGTAATGGGATTGCTGGGTCAAATGGAATTTCTGTTTCTAGGTCCTTGAGGAATCGCCACATTGTCTTCCACAATGGTTGAACTAATTTACACTCCCACCAGCAGTGTAAAAGTGTTCCTATTTCTCCACATCCTCTCCAGCACCTGTTGTCTCCAGATTTTTTAATGATCACCATTCTAACTGGCATGAGATGGTATCTCAATGTAGTTTTAATTTGCATTTCTCTAATGACCAGTGATAATGAGCATTTTTTCATGTTTATTGGCCTCATATATGTCTTCTTTTGTAAAGTGTCTGTTTATATCCTTCGCCCACTTTTGAATGGGCTTGTTTGTTTTTTTCTTGTAAATCTGTTTTAGTTCTTTATAGATTCTGGATATTAGCCCTTTGTCAGATGGGTAGATTGCGAAAAATTTTTCCCATTCTCTTGGTTGCCAATTCACTCTAATGACTGTTTCTTTTGCTGTGCAGAAGCTCTAGAGTTTGATTAGGTCCCATTTGTCTATTTTGGCTTTTGTTGCTAATGCTTTTGGTGTTTAGTTATGAAGTCCTTGCCTATGCCTATGTCCTGAATGGTTTTACCTAGATTTTCTTCTAGGGTTTTTATGGTGTTAGGTCTTAAAGTCTTTAATCCATCTGGAGTTAATTTTAGTGTAAAGTGTCAGGAAGGAGTCCAGTTTCTGTTTTCTGCACATGGCTAGCCAGTTTTCCCAACACCATTTATTAAACAGGGAATCCTTTCCCCATTGCTTGTTTTTGTCAGGTTTGTCAAAAATCAGATGGTTGTAGATGTGTGACATTGCCTCTGGGGCCTCTGTTCTGTTCCATTGGGCTATATGTCTGTTTTGGTACCAGTACCATGCTGTTTTGATTACTGTAGCCTCATAGTATAGTTTGAAGTCACGTAGTGTGATGCCTCAAGCTTTGTTCTTTTTGCGTAGAATTGACTTGGCTATGTGGGCTCTCTTTTGGTTCCATATGAAGTTTAAGGGTTTTTTTTCCAGTTCTGTGAAGAAGGTCATTGGTAGCTTGATGGGGATAACGTTGAATCTATCAATTACTTTGGGCAGTATGGCCATTTTCACAGTATTGATTCTTCCTAACCATGAGCATAGAATGTTTCTCCATCTGTTTGTGTCTTCTCTTATTTCGTTGAGCAGTGGTTTGTAGTTCTCCTTGAAGAGGTCCTTTACATTGTTTGTTAGTTGTATTCCTAGGTATTTTATTCTCTTTGTAGCATTTGTGAATGGCAATTCATTCTTGATTTGGCTCTTCTTAAGTCTTTTATTGGTGTATAGGAATGCTAGTGATTTTTGCACATTGATTTTGTATACTGAGACTTTCCTGAAGTTGCTTATCAGTTTCAGGAGATTTTGGGCTGAGACAATGGGGTCTTCTAGATATACAATCATGTCATCTGCAAATAGAGACAGTTTCACTTCATTATTTCCTAATTGAATACCCTTTATTTCTTTTTCTTGCCTAATTGCTCTAGCTAGAACTTCCAATACTATATTGAATAGGGGTGGTGAGAGAGGGCATCCTTGTCTGGTGCCAGACTTCAAAGGAATGCTTCCAGTTTTTGCCCACAGTATGATATTGTCTGTGAGTTTGTCATAAATAGCTTTTATTATTTTGAGATATGTTGCATCAGTACCTAGTTTTTTGAGAGTTTTTAGCATAAAGAGCTGTTGAATTTTGTCAAAGACCTTCTCTGCATCTATTGAGATAATCACGTGGTTTTTGTCTTTGGTTCTGTTTATGTGGTGAATTACATTTATAGACTTGCGTATGTAGAACCAGCCGTGCATTCCTGGGATGAAGCCTACTTGATCATGGTGGATAAGCTTTTCGATGTGCTGTTGCAATCGATTTGCCAGTATTTTATTGAAGATTTTTGCATCTATATTCATCATGGATATTGGCCTGAAGTTTTCTTTTCTTGCTGAGTCTCTGCCGAGTTTTGGTATCGGGGTGATGTTGGTCTCATAAAATGATTTGGGAAGGATTTCCTCTTTTTGTATTGTTTGAAATAGTTTCAGAAGGAGTGGTACTAGCTCCTCTTTGTATGTCTGGTAGAATTCGACTGTGAAACCATCTGGACCTGGGCTTTTTTTGGTTGACAGGCTATTAATTGCTGCCTCAACTTCAACCCTTGTTACTGGTCTATTCAGGGTTTCGACTTCTTCCTGGTTTAGGCTTGGGAGGATGCAGGTGTCCAGGAATGTATCCATTTCTTCCAGAAGAGGTTTACTAGTTTATGTGCAAAGAGTTGTTTGTAATAATCTCTGATGATGGTTTGTATTTCTGTGGACTCTGTGGTGATATCCCCTTTATTGTTTTTTATTGCATCTATTTGATTCCTGTCTATTTTTCTTTTTTATTAATCTGGCTAGTGGTCTATTTTGTTGATCTTTTCAAAAAACCAGCTCCTGGATTAATTGATTTTTTGAAGGGTTTTTCGTGTCTCTGTCTCCTTCAGTTCTGCTCTGATCTTAGTTACTTCTTATCTTCTGATAGCTTTTGAGTTGTTTTGATCTTGCTCCTCTAGCTCTTTCAATTTTGATGATAGGGTGTCAATTTTAGATCTTTCCTTGCTTCTCATGTGGGCATTTATTGCTGTATATTTTCCTCTAGACATTGCTTTAAATGTGTCCCAAAGATTCTGGTGTGTTGTGTCTTTATTCTCGTTGGTTTTAAAGAACATCTTTATTTCTACGTTAATTTCATTGTTTATCCAGTCAATATTCAAGAGCCAGTTCAGTTTCCATGAAGCTGTGCGGTTCTTAGTTAGTTTCTGAATTCTGAGTTCTAACTTGATTGCACTGTGGTCTGAGAGACTGTTTCTTATGATTTCCGTTCTTTTGCATTTGCTGAGGAGTGATTTATTTCCAATTATGTGGTCAATTTTAGAGTAGGTGCGATGTGGTGCTGAGAAGAATGTATATTCTGTGGATTTGGGGTGGAGAGTTCTGTAAATGTCTATTAGGTTTGCTTGGTCCGGGTCTGAGTTCCAGTCCTGGATATCCTTGTTAATTTTCTGTCCTGTTGATATGTCTAATATTGACAGTGGAGTGTTAAAGTCTCCCACTATTATTGTATGGGAGTCTTAAGTCTTCTTTGTAAGTCATTAAGAACTTGCTTTATGTATCTGGGTGTTCCTGTATTGGATACATATATATTTAGGATAGTTAGCTCTTCTTACTGCATTGATCCCTTTACCATTATATAACACCCTTCTTTGTCTCTTTTGATCTGTGTTGATTTAAAGTCCATTTTATCAGAGACTAGGAGTGCAACTCCTGCTTTTTTTTGCTCTCCGTTTGCTTGGTAAATCTTCCTTCATCCTTTCATTTTGAGCCTATGTGTATCCTTGTATGTGAGATGAGTTTCCTGGATACAGCACACCGATGGGTTTTGGCTTTTTTTCCAAGTTGCCAGTCTTTGTCTTTTGATTGGGGCATTTAGCCCATTTACATTTAGGGTTAATATTGTTATGTGCCAATTTGATCCTGCCGTTTTGATGCTAGCTGGATGTTTTGTCCCTTAGTTGATGTAGTTTCTTCATTGTGTCGATGCTTTTTACCATTTGGTATGTTTTTAGAGTGGCTGGTACTGATTGTTCCTGTCTATGTTTAGTGCTTCTTTCAGGAGCTCTTGTAAAGCAGGCCTGGTGGTGATGTAATCTCTGAGTACTTGTTTGTTCGCAAAAAATTTTATTTTTCCTTCACTCATGAAGCTTAGTTTGGCTGGATGTGAAATTCTAGGTTGAAAGTTCTTTTCTTTAAGGATGTTGAATGTTGGCCCCCACTCTCTTCTGGCTTGTAGGATTACTGCTGAGAGATCTGCTGTGAGTCTGATGGCTTTCCCTTTGTGGGTAACCCGACCCTTCTCTCTGGCTGCCCTTAGCATTTTCTCCTTCATTTCAACCCTGGTGAATCTGACAATTATGTGTCTTGGGGTCACTCTTCTTGAGGAATATCTTTGTGGTGTTCTCTGTATTTCCTGGACTTGAATATTGGCCTGCCTTGCTAGGTTGGGGAAGTTTTCCTGGATAATACCCTGAAAAGTATTTTCCAGCTTGGATTCATTCTCTCTGTCACATTCAGGTACACCTATCAAAAGTAGATTAGGTCTTTTCACATAGTCCCATATTTCTTGGAAACTTTGTTCATTTCTTTTTACCCTTTTTTCTCTCATCTTGCCTTCTCATTTTATTTCATTGAGTTGATCTTTGACCTCTGATATCCTTTCTTCTGCTTGGTCAATTTGGCTGTTGAAACTTGTGTATGTGTCGCGAAGTTCTCGTGTTGTGTTTTTCAGCTCCATCAATTCATTTATATTCCTCTTTAAGCTGTTTATTCTCATTAGCATTTTGTCAAACCTTTTTTCAAGGTTCTTAGTTTCTTTGCATTGGGTTAGAACACATTCTTTTAGCTCAGAGAAGTTTCTTGTTACCCACATTCTGAAGCCTGTTTCTGTCAATTCATCAGACTCGTTCTTCATCCAGCCTTGTTCCCTTGCTGGTGAGGAGTTGTGATCCCTTAGAGGAGGAGAGACGTTCTGGTTTTGGGTGTTTTCATCCTTTTTGTGTTGGTTTCTTCCCATCTATGTGGATTTATTTATCTGTGGTCTTTGTAGTTGTTGACTTTCAGATGGGGTCTCTGAGTAGACATCCAGTTTGTTGATGATGAAGTTATTTCTTTCTGTTTCTTAGTTTTCCTTCTAACATTCAGGCCCCTCTGCTGTAGGGCTACTGAGGTCCACTCCAGGCCCTGCTTGCCTGGGGATCACCTGCAGCAGCTGCAGAACAGTAAGGGTTACTGCCAGTTTCTTCTTCTGCTATCTTTGTCCCAGAAAGATACCCATCAGATGTCCGTCTCAGCTCTCCTTTTTGAGGTGACTCTTTAAATATACGGGGGTCAGGGAGCTGCTTGAGGAGACAATCTGTCCTTTATAGGAGCTCAAGTGCTGAGCTGTGAACTCCGTTGTTCAGTCAGAGCTGCTGGGCAGGTATGTTTAAGTCTGCTGCAGCAGAACTCATAAATGCCTTTTTTCCACCCAGGTGCTCTGTCCCAGGAAGGTAGGGCTTTATTTATAAGTTTCTGTCATGCTGCTGCCTTTTTACTGGGCTGCCCTGCCCAGCAAGGAGGCAGCCTAGTCACAGTCTGCCTGCAGAGGCTTTGCCGAGCTGCTGTGGGCTCTTCCCCGCTGCCGTGTGAACTTCCCTGCAGTCCTGTTTATAGGGGTATAGTTAGAACTGCCTAAGCAATGGCAGCCCACCTCTGTAATGGGGGACTCTCTCTGTAATGGTGGACTGCCTCAGCAATGACGGGCTGCCTCAACAATGGTGGACTATGTCCGTAGTGGTGGACTACCTCGGTAATGGCGGATGCCCCCCCAGAGCTGGACCGTCCGGGGTTCAACTGTGCTTGCTGTGAAACTCAATCCAGAGCATTTCAGATTGCTGTTTTTTGTGGGGGTGGGACCAGCCAAGCCTGATCACCTGGCTCCCTGCCTCAGACTCCTTTTTTTTTTTTTTTTTCAGTTGGACGGGTGACTCTGTCTCCCAGGCGTCCCATCACCAGTTGAAATGGCGTCCAGATTTGTATGATTTCTTGTGCGTAGACCTGCTGTGCCGGCTGAAACAGCTGCTGGAGACTCGTGGTGCTTTTTCACTGGGGAATCTCCTGGCCTAGCTCCCTGTTTCAGGCCCCTTTTTTTCGGTTGAATGTGCAACTCTGTCTCCCAGGTGTTCCAGTCGCCAGTTGAAAAGACACATGGATTTGTGTGAGATTTTGTGCAGAGACCCGTTGTGCCGGCTGTTTCCAGCCACACTGGGGGCTCGTGACACTTTTTTGCCTGGGAATCTCCTGGCCTGGCTTCCTGTTTCAGTCCCCTTTTTTTTCAGTTGAACGGGCGACTCTGTCTCCCAGGCGTTCCAGTTACCTGTTGAAAAGGTGCCTGGATCTGTGTGATTTCCCAAGCAGCGACCCACTGCGCCAGCTGAAACAGCCGCGCTGGAGACTCGTGGCACTTTTCACCCAGGAATCTCCTGGCCTGGCTCCCTGTTTCAGTCCCCTTTTTATTAGTTGAACAGGTGACTCTGTCTCCCAGGTGCTTCAGTCGCCAGCTAAAATGGCACCCGGACCCGTGTATTTTGTGCAGAGACCCGCCGCACCGGCCAAAACAGCCACGCTGGCGAGCCATGGGGCTCCTCCACCCAGGAATCTCCTAGTCTGTGAGCAATAAAAATCCATCTGGAAGTACAGCATCCACTCACCCTCCACGCTTTCTTTGGTAGCTGCAATCCAGAGCTGCTCCTAATCAGCCATCTTGGATCCCCCCCTTCTGTGTATGCTTCTTCTCTGAGCCTCAGTTTCTGCAAGCTGTAAAATGGGTATAATGGTACTTAACTCAGTGGCTTGTTTTAAGGTTTCAGTTAGATCTTGTATGTAAAAGCATGCATCACATTGCCTGGCAGATAGTAAGTGCTCAGCTAATGGTTACTTACTCTGTTCCTTCATTCACAGAAAACCATCGCTAGAGTCTCATTTCAAAACATCTCAAGTAGGCACCTCATCTGTACTCTGTGTGTATGGGAAGCAATGGCTTGGTGATGACCAAGCCGTGTGGGAAAGTATATATAGAGAGAAAACTACGTTTCACTTGGGGACTTTGATTCTGCACAAGGTAATTGCCATCTGTAATTGAATGCATTCAGTTTGCAGCTGAAGTACCTCAGGGAGATGGGAGGGAGGGACTGTGACATAGTTGAAAGAGTATGAACTTGGTAGATGTCAAGGGTTCAGACCTTCCGTGACCCTAGGAAAGGGGCTTGATTTCTCTGAGACCGTTTCAGATCTGGAGGATGGGAATAATAACGGCTACAGAAGGAGGTGTCCTGAGGAATGACTGACCCCTGGAATACTCAGCAGAGTGTGAGTCCTTGGGACGTGGTCAACTCAGTAGTCCTTGTGTGACGTGTGATAGTCACCTGCGACTGTCACCATGCTGTGATACAGAGGCTAAGGGGTCCTGTGGCTGTGCTGGGTGGCCCCAGGTTCTCCTTTGGCTAATGAAAGTCCAGGTGTATCCTGCACTGTCTGTGGCTGCTGCTTCTGTCAGGGAGTGGGTAGTCGATGTGGCAGTCTTTGAGACATTAAGGGTGGCATCAAGAGCTTGACATTGGCCCACCTTGGGGCTTGTATCTTCTGGGGAATGGGTGTTCCTGCCATCCTGCAATGCCACTGGCCAGTTGAAAATGAAGGCTGTGAGTGGCCTCTAGAAGACACCTCTCCCCCGGGGTTCTTCGGCACCTTTTGGAGGAAACCAGGCAGAAGTAGATTCTCTTCTCTGGTGTACAAGACAGCAATGCCCATGACCTTTGCATTAGTGAAGGTCTCCAGGGATTTGTGATCGTGAGAGTTTCTAGGCCAGATACTAACTTCAAAACTAGTTCAGCCTTAGATCCCCCACCTCTGACTCCCAACCTGTAGATGAAAGGAGGGACAGTGTGGTCTTTTGAAGAGACACTAAACCTGGAACTGGGGATGCCCAGGTTTTCAACTTCACTTACTTGGCTTCCCCTTGTAGTTGCTTTTTTTTTTTTGTCTCTGTACTTGCGCTGTGGAGTGGAAAGACCACATCACAGGCTGGCTGACTAGGGCAGTTCTGGAGCACCTAGCGAGGGGTTAGAGCATACCTTCAACTGCCCTTCAGGCCCCATCTGAGTACGTGCATCTTTCCCCGGCCACCAGCCACAGCTCTGGAGGCCTGGGCCCTTCTCATTGTGCATGTTCCTGTCCTAGTAATGGTGGCCTTCACTCCTGCTAACCTGGATTATAAGACTAGAGGATGAGAACTATCCAAATGCCTTCCTGATTAACCCAGCAGGCTAGGTTTGGGCTTGCAGAGCACCCCCATGTCGCCTCCATAGCAGTGTGGGGTTTTGGCCAGGTTTTCCCTGCAACTCAAGCTGCCTGTCACCCCTGCCAGCCTTGACAAGTGTTGCCCCACCTACTGCACGCAAAGTTCTGGGCTCGGAGAGAGGTCCGGTGCTAGAGATGCAGACACGTGGTGCCAGTCAGTCCTCAGGGACTTTATCAAGAAGTTGTGGAGGGGCCAGGCATGGTGGCTCACGACTATAATCCCAGCACTTAGGGAGGCCGAGGTGGGTGGATCACTTGAGGCCAGGTGCTCGAGACCAGCCTGGCCAACATGGTGAAACCCTGTCTCTACTAAAAATACCAAAAATAGCCAGACGTAGTGGCAGGTGCCTGTGATTCCATCTACTCAGGAGTCTGAGGCAGGAGAATCACTTGAACCCCAGAGGCAGAGGTTGCACTGAGCCAAGATCGCACCACAGCACTCCAGCCTGAGCAACAGAGTGAGACTCTGTCTCAAAGGGGGAAAAAGAGTTGTGGAGGTAGGAATCATGCATGAGAAGGAGTTAGAAGGAATTTACCTGCTGACATTCAACAGCATGTTGCTGGGCACAGAAGGAGAGGTCCTGAGTCCTTCTGCATTCACTTCGTGGGATCATCCCGAAAGGCAGGGGGTTGGATTTGAGCTGGACTTTGGGGGCCAGATAGACTGTGAAAGGAACCAGGAGCTCTCCTAGAGAGTGGACAGATGGGAGGCGCAGCAGTGGACCAGGCAGGGTACAGTAAGAAGGCAATCTTGGCTGGAGTCGAAGCCTGTGCTGGAAGCCCAGCAGGAAGGCTGCAGAGGTCTGCCTGGCCATGTTTTGCTTGCCCCAAGTGTCAGATAAGGTGGGTGGGCGTGATTCATGGAACAGATTCTTCCTGCCTGTGGTCCAGGACTTGTCCCCAGGCCTGGTGCTCTCCAGGCTGACATATTGGTGAGGACACGTTCCAGAGTTTTCCCTCCAGCATTGTTTGTCTGCTGGAGACCTGTTTTCTTGGAGATGAAGAATATTCTACCCTTAAGTATGGGGCAGAGGCTGTAGATTCTTGGAGTTCCTGGGGCCACTGGGCTTGAATTTTTGTAGTAGCCTGGGGTGTCCTGAGTTGAGTCCTAGGAGGACTCTGGTTGGGGAGGCTTTCCAGCTGGTGCCAAGCAAGGAGGCGTTTGCTCTTTGCAAAGATGAAGGGATGGGGAGGGGATGCCTAGCACAGAAATCCCCCTTTCCCATCTCCTCCTTCAGGAGGCCCTGTGACTCTTGCAGACTGTCACTCCGACATCAGGGCCACTTGCCTCATACTCCTCAGAGCTCCCTAAGTGCCATTCAAACCCGTGTCGCCCACCAGTGCAGACCGCCCATCCTAAAGTTTATGCCACTCGCGGGCTCATGGCCTTCTGCAGCTCCTCACAGCCACTGGGGCTAAATGCCATTTCCTTTGCCAGGGTCCAGGGTCCTGCGCCGTGTGACTGGGAGCAATTTTCCAACCCTGTCACCCACTTCCTCTCCACTTGTGGCTTTTTTTTTCTGCCAGACTAAATGCCTGCTCCTCCTTCCTCTGAGCCTTTCTTTAGCCTCATCCTAACCAGTTCCAGAACTAACACCTATTCATCCTTCAAAACCCATCTACAGTGCTGACCCTTATGGAGCCCCAACACATCCCCTACCGGCAGACAGCCATCATTCTCTTTCTGGCCTGCCCCTGCTCACCGCCTACTCTTCTTACCAAGTGTTTTTTCTCAGTTTGCAGTGTTCCTTAAGCCCTCTCTTCTTTCCTCCTCTTCCCACCCTGGCAGAGAGCTCCTCAGGGGTAGGGAATAGCTCCCATCCACTGACTGTCACACGGAAGGAGTTCCCTCTGCAGTTGCACGGGGATGTTTGTGACCTGAAACAAGGAGACAGGAGAGGAGGTGGCTCCAGGGCCTGTGCTGCCATGCAGGTTGGATTTCCTTTGGACGCCTCGAGGATGTCCCCACTCCCACTCCTAGTGCCGCCGTAACTTGTACCAAGCGGAAACATGTCCTGGCTTCCCGGGCAGGCTGTCTGGGAAGGCGTGGGGAGGCACAGCTGCTTTAGTGGGCCTTGGCACATCCCAACATCTTGGACTCTTCGAGAACAAGGAGACCAGGTTCTAGATCTTTGCAGAATTTAGGAAATTGAGTGTTTTCATCAAAGGCATTTGAATTCCAACTAGAAACAAGTCATTCTCAGTTCTCAGAGTGGATTCATAAATTCTTTAAGCAGTGTGAAATTCCAAATTCAGTCTCTTAGGATTAAAAAAGGTCTGCTGCTGCATTGGCCGGGAATCGAACCCGGGCCTCCCGCGTGGCAGGCGAGAATTCTACCACTGAACCACCAATGCTCCAGATGTCAGCAGCTGTGTGCACACTTCCCTTTAACCCCATTCCTGGGCCTCCTTGCATGTAAGTTGATTCACAGAATATGAAGCTGGTCTCTGATGCTGCCACATCAGCACAGTTGAAAGAATGGAACACTCAGGCTGCAGAGCAGGAGGGAGAAGGCAGGAAGCAGGAGGGTGTGCATATGCTTGTCCAGTTGATTTGCCTTCAGAACTTGGGACAGAAACTAGAGCTTGAGTCTTTCTTAGTAGCAAAAGTATATTAAGACTTTGGGGGACGTTTTCCCCTGTAATGTTTGAGTCCTCCCACCGTGTTCTGTGTTTAATCTTGTGTTAAACTGTTGTACTGTTCTCAGGTTTCACGCCAGCTTCCTGTGGAAGACTGGCCAAGGCTGAGGACAGCCCAGCAGGAGTCCCCTTAAGGTGAAGGCATCAAGTTCATGGCTCTACAGCCAGTAGTGAGTGCCTCTCTGGAGAACCCAGCAGCTCTCTTGCTTATCCAGCAGGACAGTGTGGTTCCAGATTTGTGGGCAGCCTTGGCTGCTGCAGGTCTGGTATAGTTGGAGAGACTGACTGGCTCCTTAGCAAGATCTCTCTGTGAGGAAACTGGTGAGGAAAAGGCAGAAAAAGCAACACTGCATTGCATTGGCCGGGAATCGAACCCGGGCCTCCCGCGTGGCAGGCGAGAACTCTACCACTGAACCACCAATGCTCCAGCTGTTTGTTGGAGCGTCTGCAGGGCTTTTGGCAAGGGGCTGTCTCTCAAAGAGACAGGTACTAACAGATGATCGGGTCTCACCTGGCTGGTTTGTCCAGTTTGGGAGACCAGACGAGTTGATGTAGAACCATCCTTGCCAGGCCTTAGTACACTGCTTTGGGAGTTGGGGCCTATGAACTAAAGTTCAGATTCTATCCAGAAGCCCCGTGTTCATCCACGGTCCCAGCCTCATAAAGATAAAAGCAAGGGGCAACTCACAGGCCATGTGTACAGCTCCTTCCTAAGGCACCCATCGCATCTCCAACATCCATCACCCCAGAGTGAGACCTGTTTTGTCACCTCTTGTGTGAACACAGTGCCTGGCACATGATAGGTGCTCCATGTGACTGGCTGTGTTAAATCTTTACCAGACCTCTGCCTGGCCCCACTTTGAACAGCCTTTCTGCTGGTCTCTCACAGGACAGCACATTTGGTTTTAATTACTAGAAATTCCTAGCTCTAATTATTAGAAAGCTCCTGAACTGGAACCACAGAGACTCATGGACAGCTTTTAGACATGACTGTTCTTAAAATTCTTCAAGTCAACTTGAGACCCCATTTGTGCAACAGCTGAGCAAGGTAGCTGCCATGATTGGATGCAAAGTGAGGAGAGAGAATGCCTGTAGTTACTTTTTGTAAAGTCTGAGGTCTCTAGACTGCCCTCTTCCCACCTTCAGTGGCTCCATGAGTGTCATCCCTCATGCCTCCCATCATCTTGCAAGCATCTCCAGGCTCCTTAAGACACTCTTTTATATGCCCAGCTGCTTGGTACCTGAAATCTGTTCTTTTCACCGGAGATGCCCCAGTTACCACCAGCAGCCCATCCTCGCATTTCCTGCTGCTATCCTGTTCTCTGGGGCCCCAGACAAGGTTGGCTACTTCCCCATCCTCACCTCTGCCGACAGAGTTCCTTTTGCCAGGAAGGCCTGTTTCTTTCCCTCCTACCTCCTTCAAGATCCGGCTCCATCCCACTTCCAGAAGACTTCCCTGACCACCCCAGTTGCCTCTCCTCCATTGGTGATCTGGGGCGCTCCTGCCACCGTATCCCATGTGAGACTTGTCACCGCAGAGATGCCATGAACTTTGGGAGGGCAGAGGCCTGGCTTTCGTGTCCATGGGGCTCTGAAGACAGACTGGTCAGTGGAGCCAGGCCCGCCTCACCTCCTCCACTCGGGGCAGGGCCTGTCTGGGCATGCAGCCTCCCTGGGTGACCAGCAGGCGCTCCCTCCCACAAAGGCAGCCTCCCTCCTACCTGCGCCATTCCCTGTCAGCATCACTGTCCAGGGAGACACCTTGGGGGCACCGCTACCCTGCCCTTCTCCTCTTCTTAGCCAGCTATTAACGCTTTTCTGTTTAATTCTAGAAACAGTCCCCCCCTGCCCTTTTCCCCTGCCTCAGTCACATTTCAGGACCTCCTTACCCCGTAGCTGCAGTGTTCTCCTGCACGTCCCGGCAACAGTCTCCCATCAAACCCACACCCTCCCCAGCCCAGCTTCTCCAAGCCACCACCAGAGGTGTCCAGTTGGAACATGGGGCTGAACATTTCATCCCTTGCTGGAAAACTTCCATCAGCTCATCTTTTCCTTACCTGTCTCTAGCCACCCCTTCCACACACCAGAGCCCTCGTCTTGGCCCAGATATGCCATGTCATCATGTGTTGCCTTGGCCAGGCTCTTCTTCCCTGTGCCCAAGATGCCCTGCCTTCCTTTCTTTACCTGGAAAGTGCCTATTACTGTTTTTAAGATCTGATGGGCCAGATGCGGTGGGTCACGCCTGTAATCCCAGCAGGGGAGGCTGAGGTGGGTGGATCATGAGGTCAGGAGTTCAAGACCAGCCTGGCCAACATGGTGAAACCCCCTCTCTACTAAAAATATGAAAATCAGCTGGGCATGGTGGTGCATGCCTGTAATCCCAGCTACTCGGGAGGTTGAGGCAGGAGAATCACTTGAACCAGGACCCAGGAGGCAGAGGTTGCCATGAGCTGAAATCACGCCGCTGCACTTCAGCCTGGGCTACAGAGTGAGACAACGTCTCAAAAAAAAAAAAAAAATCGGACTCAAGTAGCACTTCGCTGTAACCCTCCTGGACAGCCCGAGACTTAGCCCATTACATTTTCTTGCTTCTGTGACATCACTGACTCCATTTTGCTACTATTATTTGCTTGCATGTGGATCTTCCCCATTACACTGGGGCCTGATTCAGCTGTGTGTCCCAGCAACGTCCCTGGAAATAGTCACTCAGATGCAGTTTCTGAGATGCATGAATGGAAAGCTGAGTAAGTGTTGAATAAAGACAGTGGATCAGCTGATGATGCGTTGCACTTTTTCGGTCCCCAGTGACACATTCACTTGCATTCTCCCAGATTCCCAGAAGTGAGATAGCACCATTGTTCCTTATTGCATTGTACACAAAGGGAAACTGAGACCCAGAGTAGGGAAACAACCATGACTCAGCCAGCAACAGAACTGAGCCCTGCCCTGAGACGCCTGACTCCCAATTCCTCTTTCCAAACAGGTCATCTCCCTTCCTCATCACAGCCCCAGGCACTGGAGGCCACAGCAGAGGTCGCCCGATTCCCACAGCCCCTCTCTCCTCTCTCTCCAGGCTGGTCCGAGAGTTCGTGGCCCAGAACAATACCGTGCAAATCAAGCATGTGATCCAGACCCTGTCCCAGGAGTTTGCCCTGTCTCAGCACCCCCACAGCCGGAAAGGGGGCCTCATCGGCCTGGCCGCCTGCTCCATCGCACTGGGCAAGGTGGGCCTTTCACCCAAGGGACAGACACACCCATCCCGGCCTTGATGCTGACCAAGCCATCCAGATGCCTTCCTTCTCGAGACCCAGCAGGGTGTTGCAGACCTACGTTTTATTACCACTCTGTCCACACCTAAGAGCAGCAAGGCCAGCTTTGTCGCCTTTCAGCCTGGTGTCCTAGGCATGGGCCCTCTTCTGGGAAGCGGGCTTGGGAAGGGTCTTTGAGCCCAGCCCTCACGCAAAGGCCTGTGCACCTCCAAGGGAGCTGGGATGTCAGCTGACACTGCAGGCTGCAGGGCCTGGGCTCTGACCCATTCTGAGCTGTCTTCTCATCTTACTGCCCTCTTGCAGGACTCAGGGCTCTACCTGAAGGAACTGATCGAGCCAGTGCTGACCTGCTTCAATGATGCAGACAGCAGACTGCGCTACTACGCCTGCGAGGCCCTCTACAACATCGTCAAGGTGGCCCGGGGCGCTGTGCTGCCCCACTTCAACGTGCTCTTTGACGGGCTGAGCAAGGTAACTGCCCTCCTCCTCACTGGGCTGCGCTCAGTTCACCCACCTCACTTGACCTTCTGGGACCTTGGACCCCTTTTCCCAGATGCAAGTGGAGCAAACAAGCATGTGGCTGCAAGGGACACTTACTGTCTGTTGAATCTGATCATTTTTTAATGGACTTGCATTTACACTTTTTTTCATTTCTCTTAATTCATTTTTATTGCATTTGGTGTAAGAATCAGTCTACCACACAGTTGAGGGAAGAAACTGATAACCTGGAACACTAGCCTCCCTGGTGGAAGGGGATGATGCTAAAGCCATCTTCCCCAGACCATACTTCCCTCTGGGGAGGGCGGCACTTAATCTAGTTCACAAGCACCCTGGAAAAAGCTCATGCTCTCCTCCGTCCCTCTCGAAGCTTTGTGGAGTTCCCCTCCCAGGCACAGAGCAGCCCTGCAATGCTGCTGCCCCTACAGAATGCCATGGAAGTTTCTAGAGTATCAGCCTCGCAGCTCCCCGTCCCCTCCTCCAGGAGTGGTGCGAGGACCCAGTGCTTTAAGATTAGAAACCCCTGGGGAAGGCTGACGGGAAGCAACCCCCTCACCCAGTCGCAACAGGGAACAGGAACCACAGCGGATCCCAGGAGAAGTCCCTAAACAGAGAATTCCCTGCATCTGGCTCCTGAGCAGGCTCCATTGTGCCCACCCCCGCTTTCCTAGCCTTTCCCAAATGTGTTTGCTGAAGGCGGGACCTGCTGGCTGTTCCAGGCTGTCCCAAGACCTGGGCTGCGAGTCTACGGGACATCCCTGGTCTTGCATCTGACCGTGACCCCCGCCTCAGTGTCACCTCCCCTCTCTGTGCCTCTCACAGCTGGCAGCCGACCCAGACCCTAATGTGAAAAGTGGATCTGAGCTCCTAGACCGCCTTTTAAAGGTATTCGTACTTTGTCCCTACTTTTATTTCCACAATCTGTTTCTTCCATCTGTCTGTACAGCTTAGAAATTCTATCATTGGGAATGTTCTTGAATTTAAAATATACTTTAAATTTACATGCAGTAAAATGTACTCCCTGGTATGCAGTTCTGTGACAAGAATGTAGATCTCTATCACCATTGTCAAATACAGAACTGTGCCGTCACCCTAAATGTCCCATTTTGTGGCCGCCACCTAGAGCAAAGCAGCTTGCCTGTCACCTTCCACACCAGCTGGCCCTGACAGCAAGGGCCTCGGCATTCCATCCAGACCACAGAGAGTAAGGTCTTGCCATTCAGTTGATTCCCTCGACTTTGATTCCTGCTTTCAGTCTACCCATTTTGCTTGTCCTGTGGCCTGGGACAGGATGAATACTCCAGAGGCCTCTCATGCCTAGCTCAGGCTCTGCCATTTTCTGCGGTGGCCGCCTGAGCACTGGAGCCAGCCTTGGGCCGGTGATTGAGTGAGGTCAGGCAGCCCTGGTCTTGGCTCTTAGCAGCTCACTTTCCTCTGATCCACAGGACATTGTGACTGAGAGCAACAAGTTCGACCTGGTGGGCTTCATCCCCTTGTTGCGAGAGAGGATTTACTCCAACAACCAGTATGCCCGGCAATTCATCATCTCCTGGGTAAGGCCTGGCCAGACGCTGTTTCTCCAGCCTCCAGTTTGGACAGTCTTCTCCCTAGCACACCCTTGTCAGGCCCTTTGGCTACAGGATCCCTCCATATTCTCCCTCGAATAGCCATTGACACCTGATAATTCAAAAACCTTATTCAGCTTTGCCCCCGAAACCCACCATGTTGGCCCTGAAGGGGTCCAGTTCTTGTTGCCCCTGAAGGGGCCCAGTTCTTTCCTCATCCAAAAAACGCCCAGATTTCTCTCTAAAGCCAGCAGTGCTGCTCCCAGCAGCCCCACTCTTTCTAGCCTTATCGGTCCTTCCCCATCCATCCCCTTCTCCCCTGGGCATCCGAATTTCCTTAGAGTCAAATGACCATTCCCCTGCACATGTAACAAAAATGCTGGCTGTCCCTGGCATCCGCCTCCCCCATGGGACGCCCGCACTGTGGGGAAATGCTGTCTCAGCGGGGTCCTCTTCCCATGCCCCAGTCCCAGAGGTTTGGTGAGCGGGAGACAGGGTTCTGGGGTGGATGTGACTTTCCCTCCTGTTTCCTTCCCCCGGTCAGATCCTGGTTCTGGAGTCGGTGCCAGACATTAACCTGCTGGATTACCTGCCAGAGATCCTGGATGGACTCTTCCAGATCCTGGGCGACAATGGCAAAGAGATCCGCAAGATGTGAGTGGAGTGAGGGGCAGGAAGCTGCTGCCTGCTGCCACCCCCGGCTGTGCCCACACGCTTCACACCCACAGGCAGGCAGCGGCAGGAGGGCAGGAAATTCGCTCTTCTTCCTGGCTCTTATGCTTCCCGCTTTAAGGAGCCAAGAGCCTCTCAACCCCCAGCCTCTGAAAATGATCACCTGACAAGTCCAAAAGCCAGGCCGCCCTCTGTGTGACTGTCCTAGTGCGGAAATGGGGGCTGGTTGAGGCTCTTCCAGCCCTGGCTGACCCGCGCTGTTTCCACTTTCCTGTTCTTATTCGTAGGTGTGAAGTTGTTCTTGGAGAATTCTTAAAAGAAATTAAGAAGAACCCCTCCAGCGTGAAGTTTGCTGAGATGGCCAACATCCTGGTGATCCACTGCCAGACCACGGGTGAGTGTGGGGGGCCCAGCCACAGCTGCCACTGCCCCCTCCGCAGAAGCACCTTTCACCGTCTCAGCCTCAGTGAGGGGCAGGAAAGAGTTGTGGAAGGAGCGTTAGCCAGTACGACACCGGGCCCTGGGTGAGGTGGAATGCTGGGTCTCTCACAGGCGGGTCCGGGTTCTGTCACCATAGAGACACAGAGATCCTTTCACCTGCTGTGTGTGGCCTGCGTGGAGTAAGATCTGGGGTTTCCTTGCTGGCGAACTGGTCCTTAGCCCTGAGACTTGAAATGCTTGGAGCATGGGATTATGTATCCCTTCACTTCTGCTAAGTATCAAACCACTACAAAACGTAGTTACCTAAAACAAGTCACTTACCGTGAGTCTGTGGGTCACCAGGATGGTTCCACTCACCTGGGCCACGCTTGGCTGGGCTCCGTCATGCACCTGCTGTTAACAGTAGGGTCGCTGGGATGAATGGCCCAGGATGGCCTCACTCTTGTCTGTCAGTTATCTGGCTATCTGCTGGGACTGTGGGGACAGCTGGACCACGTGTCTCGTCTTCCAGCAGGCTAGCCTGAGCATGCTCATATAGCATCAGTGGGGTTCTAAGACAGACAGTAGAAGCGAGCAAGGCCTGTTGAGGCCTAGGCTTTAACCAGCCACACCATCACTTCCACCACATCCCATTGGCCAAAGAAGCAAGGCCAGCCCAGATTCAAGGGGTGGTTAATTCCGAGGAGCAGAGTCCCAGTGCAGAGGGGCAGGGATGCGCTGTCCTCACAATCTAGCACAGGCTTGTTGCTCCATCGCAGCCTGTGTCTGCACCTTTGGAAGGCAAAGCACACAGGTAGTAGAGCATTGGTGAGGCTGGAAGCCGTCAAGCCCTTGGGTTCTGCAGGCCTCCAGCCCCATCCCACTAGTATGATCAGTGAAAGGGAGCACTCCAGCTGCTCATGCTGGCCCCTCTGAACCCCCTGATTCCCCTTCCAGATGACCTCATCCAGCTGACAGCCATGTGCTGGATGCGGGAGTTCATCCAGCTGGCGGGCCGCGTGATGCTTCCCTACTCCTCTGGGATCCTGACTGCCGTCTTGCCCTGCCTGGCCTACGATGACCGCAAGAAGAGTATCCTTTGCTCTGAGAGAGAAGAATTGAGAGAATCTCCAAAAGGATTGTGAAGTTGAGGGGCCCCGCATTGGGAGCTAGTGGCTCTCTTAGGATCCATCGCTCTTCCACAGTCTCCCTAGCAGGTCAGGAACAAGCAGTGGAGCCAGACCTGGATTAGGAAAGCCAGGGACACGGGGCTGATGCTAGCTGTCTCCACACTTTTCCTGGTTACTTGGAGATCTGGTGCAGTTCTCCCGGGCCTCAGAGTTCCAACCATCTGAGCTCACACTGCCCTGCCTTGGGCTGGGGAAATCCCATTGGTGGGAGGGTTTAGGAGGGGGTCCCAAGAAAAGAAATAGGAGCATCTCACAGGGCACAGTGTGGCAAGGAGAGCAGGGACTCAGCTCAGACAGCCTGTCTGCCTAACGTAGACCCAGGAGGACTGAGCTCCAGACCAGGAACACCAGGTTCAAGGAAGACTCCCCTGGCTGGGGCAGCTCTATATTAACCCATTTTGTGTTGCTGTAAAGGAATACCTGAGGCTGGGTAATTTATAAAGAAAAGAGATTCCTTCAGCTCCCATTTCTGCAGACTGTACAGGTAGCATGGTGCTAGCATCTGCTCGGCTTCTGGTGAGGCCTCAGGAAGCTTTTAGTCATGACAGAAGGTGAAGGGGAAGCCAGCAGGTCACGTGGCAAGAGAGGGTGCAAAAGAGGTGGCAGGCTCTCTGAGAAAACCAGCTCTCACATGAATAAGAATAGAAGAGAACTCACTCAACTCACTCAGTACCATAGAGAGGGCACCAAGCAGTTTGAGAGGATTCCACCCCCATGACCCAAACTCCTCCCACCAGGTGCCACCTCCAACACTGGGAATCACATGTCAGCGAGAGATTTGGAGGGACAAACATCCAAATCAGATCACACTCCTTACATCGTGGACTAGGCATCAAAGAGGTGGCCAACGTATGCAACCAGAGCCTGATGAAGCTGGTCACCCCAGAGGATGACGAGCCAGAGGAGCCGAGACCCGGGCAGAGGCAGGCAGAGCCCAACCCTGACGATGCCCTGCCAAAGCAGGAAGGCACAGCTAGTGGTGAGTGGACTCTGCCCCTACCCCTTGTCTCCTTTCAGGGGTCCAGGGAGCCAGAAGTCATAGGACTTGCCTTAAGCAACCTCACTTAGGCAACCAGAACTACTTTATATATGTCACTCACATAATTGTAGCAGCACAACCTAGCGCAGTGGCAACGTTGCTTCTCCCCATTCTGCAGACAGGACACAGGGAAGCTGAGCAGCATGGCCACACACTCGCAGCTAGTGAAGGCTGGAACCAGACTGGAGCCCAGGCCGGCTGTCCCCAGCGACCACAATCTTAACCCTTACTGCCTCAAAGACCATGACACCTTTCCTTCATCTTTTTCCTGGGTTCAGCTATAGGAAATAGTTGTTTTCAGAGCAGGAAGGTTTGGAGCATGGAGGGAGGAGTACCAGGATTCAGGGTGCACTTGATTCTTGGCCGTAGACATCCAGCCACCCAGAAGACTGGCTGCCTTTGCCATGCGGGTCATTCTCAGGGTGGGAGGGGTTAGAAAGCTCTAGCTTTGATTTATTCTGTACTTGAAAATTCTGTTGCCCAAGTAAGTGCCTTTAAAAAGTGAAATGGCTCTGCTCTCCTTTCAGACTCCTCTAACATAATTTTCTTGTTTATCTGTAACATAAACCACATTTATGGCCGGGCTGGGTAATTCCAGCTGGGAGGCTGAGGCGATCTGCATGAACTCAGGAGTTTGAGACCAGCCTGGGCAACATGGCAAAACCCCATCTCTACCAAAAAAAAATACAAAAATTAGCTGTGTGTGGTGGTGCGCGCCTATAGTCCCAGCTCCTCAGGGAGGATCACTTGAGCCCAGGAGGCCAGGAGGTAGAGGTTGCAGTGAGCTGTGATCGCACCACTGTACTCCAACCTACACAACAGAGAAAGACCCTGTCTCAAAAAAAAGAAGCCATATTTATGCCGACTGGCATCTGAAATTTGACTCGAGATATTACCTAGAACCCTGATGCTTTCGTATTTCTTGGGTCTCTGTCCTCACCGAGAGGTCACCGATCAGCTTTGGGGTGATGTCCTCCTTTGCAGAAATAGCCAGAGAGTAAACTGAGGTACAACCCACTCAGATCTTTAAGGATAACAGAGTAAGGTCTGGGACCTGCCCCCAGGAGCCAAAAGAACAGCTGAGAATTCTCCCATTGCCATTCATGGACTTTTCTTTTGAACAGCTGAGCAGAATCTCAAGCATGTGTGCCCCACCTCCTCCCGTGGGTTTGGCTGGTAAAAATCCAGCAGCTGTCCATGCTGGGCCCGTCTTGAGTGTCAGGTTACAGCTGTGCCATCACCACTGTGAGCCAGAGCAGCAAAACAGCTGGAGGCAGAGCAGCACTCAGCTGGAGCATTGGTGGTTCAGTGGTAGAATTCTCGCCTGCCACGCGGGAGGCCCGGGTTCGATTCCCGGCCAATGCAGCAGCTGAAAGCTTTTTGGCAGCTCCTGGAAAAAGAAAACTTGGAGAAATAAGTTAACTTGGAGAGACAAGCTAGTGTGAGCCTTTTAAGTGAGGAGCTTTCTTACTGGGAGAAACTGGAAGACTCAGGGATGCACTGAAATATGAGTGTTTGATTTTTGTTTTCTAATTCTTATTTTAGAAGATTTGGAAAGTAGAGAAAAATGCAAAGAAATAAGACTGTCCCCAAGAGGCAATGAATATTCAAATTTTGGCCTATTTTTTCCAATTTTTAATACACACACACACACACACACGCAGTTAGGATCATACAGCTTATACAGCTTTATGCTCTGTTTGTTTGAAGTTCACAGTGCCTCATAATCCATAGTCAGAAAATAGAATAATAGTTGCCTGGGTTTGAAGAAAAGGAAGAATTGGGACTGACTACTTAAAGATACCTGGTTTCTTTTGGGGGTGATGGAGATGTTCTAGAATTAAATAAAGGGGATGGGTGCACAAGTTTGTGAATGTGCTAAAAACTACCTGGTTAAACACCTGAAAATGGTGAATTTTTTGTTGTGTGAAATCTTATGTTACATGAGTTAGATCTCAATTAAAAAAAAAAAAAAGTCAGTGTCTATTCCCCTAAATTAGAACCCAACAGCCCTGCCCACCTTTTTGCTTATGTGGCAACAAGTCAGTCTCGCTGGAAAAGAACTGCTCCATCCTGTGGGTTCTGGCCTCAACCAAAAACCTCCCTGCCAGCTGAAGCATTGGTGGTTCAGTGGTAGAATTCTCGCCTGCCACGCGGGAGGCCCGGGTTCGATTCCTGGCCAATGCAGCTTGTCTACTTTTTTAAATGGTTTTCCTAAGCATTTTTCACACAGCTGCTTGCCTAGGAGAGTATTACCCTAACCAGAATACATTCATGCTTCTTGGCTCTAGATTTTACTGCCTCATAAACAGCATTTCAGCAGATGAAAAGCTCACTTTGTACTACTTCCCAGAGATGGTAACAGCTAATTTGGGACCTTCACATCCACTCTCAGCCCTGCTTAGCTTGTAACTAACTCCTCACCAGTCTTTTACCAAGGTGCTCAGGAGAAACTCCCTGCCAGCTGCAAGACAGAGATGGCTTTCCTGGTCAGGGACAGGTTCATCACAGCCTCTCCTGTTCACTCTTCCCTCTCTGCTCCGTCTGTTCCCACCCTGGCCCACCTGGCTGAAGACAGGACCTCCTGCCTGGTCTTCCTTGTTTAGTTGTGCCGATCTTCCGACAGTAGCACGTTCCTCATAGCACACCTCCAGGCAAGAACCTCTGCGTGTGTGCATATGTGCACCCCTGCCCCAACCTCCGAATCTTCTCCCTTCTCGGGCCATGAGACCCCCAATCAGGGCAGCCTCTCATCTGTGCCTCTTCACTTGCTCCGGCTCCCTCTTGGCCTGCCACTTGGGGGCATCCACAGCACAGTGCCCTTTCCCTGGATCTGAGCTCTTATGGCACTTAGTGTGTCCAGCCTGGGCCCCTTCAGGACCATGTCCTGATTGTCTCAGGAGTGGCAGCAGAGATTCTGGGATCTGAACAACCTGCCTATAAGTCCTGGCTCAGCTGACTTTCTCTCTCTTCGCCTTAGACAGCTGCCTACCCTTTCTAAGCCTCAGATTTCTTATTTGTTAAGTAGGGTAACAAAAGTAATACCTAACCTATAGTATGATTGTGTGTTTCAGAAAAGATTTTTGCATATGAATCACTTAGTACATGACAAACGCTAACGGGTGCTTCAGTGTTGTTTTAGTATATGTTTATGAGTAACTCACAGTGGGCACTGTGACTCATGCCTATAATCCCAGCACTTTGGGAGGCTGAGGCAGGCAGATCATGAGGTCAGAAGTTCAAGACCAGCCTGGCCAACATGGTGAAACCCCATCTCTACTAAAAATACAAAAAATTAGCTGGGCATGGTGGCACATGCTTATAGTCCCAGTTGCTGGAAACTGGCAGGTGGAGGTTGCAGCCAGATTGCGCCACTGCACTGCAGCCTGAGTGACAGAGTGAGACTCCATCTCAAAAAAAAAGTGCCTAATCCTTCCTCTCAGCAGTCCCACCCTGCATGGAAGCACAGGAGAGATGTAAGAGTGAAAATCAGGAGACAATCTAAATTAATTTGAAGGCAATTTCTGATGCCACATGATTTCATCTATAAATGTGGGTATTTCTAAAATATGCCCTCCAGGGGCGTGGAGTCCTGGCTGCTGTTCCAGTCTATCCTGCCCAGCTTTCCCTCCTCAACTTTCCCCGGGCCCTGGTCCAGCAGTCAGACACCAGGCTCCCTGGGCCTTGGCACTGGGAGGACGAGCATCTCAGTAGGCCCAGCCCCCTGCTACAGCTGCCCCTGTCCCCTCCAAACTGTACCCAGTGTCTACAGGGACAGGCGACAGTACAGACATGGAAATAAAGGCCCCCTTTGCTAGGAGAAAAGGTGTATGGCCCGCACCTAGAATAACACTGCTCTAAGCCATAGGACAGAGTGAAAGACACAAGTTGCAGAAAATACACTGTGATCCCGTTTATGTTTACAAAATAAGATGTAGGACAGCACAAGCCAGGATGGGATACTTGCCTACCCAGGGGAGTGGTGACCTACAGGTAGAGAAAAGTAAGACTGAAGATTCAGGAAAGAAAAAGTTGTGCTTTGTGTTTCAAAATTTTTAGAATGAGGATATATTTTACTTGTATAATTTAACACTTTTAAGAGGCCAAGCCTTGTATCGTTTGAATAATGATATAAATAATGATCATTTTGATTTATAACCCATGGAATAATATCAATATCCAGGAGTCCATTATGACATAAATAATTGAATTAACTAATGGTGAAGAAGGGACAGCTCTGGGCATGGTGGCTCACACCTTTAATCCCAGCACTTTTAGAGGCCGAGGTGGGTGGATTACTTGAGGTCAGGAGTTCGACACCAGCCTGGCTAACATGGTGAAACCGTATCTTTACTAATAAAACATAATTGGCCAGGTGCAGTGGCTCACACCTATAATCCCAGTACTTTGGGAGGCCGAAGCGGGTAGATCACAAGGTCAGCAGATGAAGACCATTCTGGCCAACATAGTGAAACCCTGCCTCTACTAAAAATACAAAAATTAGCTGGGTGTGGTGGTGTGCACCTGTAATCCCAGCTACTCAGGAGGCTGAGGAGAATTGGATAATCGCTTGAACCCAGGAGGCGGAGGTTGCAGCTAGCTGAAATCTTGCCGCTATACTCTGGCCTGGCGACAGAGTGGCATTCTGTCCAAAAAAGATTAAAAAAATAGCCAGGCCTAGTGGCACTTGACTGTAATCTCAGCAAGCTGGGAGTCTTAGGCATGAGAATCATTTGAACCTGGAAGGCAGAGGTTGCAGTGAGCTGAGATCACACCATTGTACTCCATCCTGGATAGCAGAGTCAAACTGTGTCAAAAGAAAGAAGGAAGGAAGGAAAGAAAGGCGGGAGGGAGGGAATCACCTTAAGGCAAATTCCACAATAATGTTTGCAGCCCTGAGTGCTGCAGTCAATCACTGGGGACATGTTTGAGGGAAAATAGAATATTTGTCTAATCTCAAGTATCCTCCCCAAGATATTTATTAATTACAAACAGAAAAACAGTAGCCTTACAGGAGAGAAACCCAGCACTGTCTTCATCAGACGATGAGGTTAATGTCACCAATAATGAGACCAGCAGACAACACGCACCCCCAATAGGGTGTACTGAGGTGCAGCACTTCTGTGACATTACTCCAAAGATGTGTAACTCCCTACTCATGAAAAAGCATGAGACCAACCCAGACAGGGAGACAGTTCTGCAGCGTAACTGACCAGGGCTTTAAAAATGTCAAGTGTTTGAAAGACACACAGATTGAGGGGCTGTCACAGATTGGAGGAGACAAAAAAGCCAGTTGAGCTAAATGCAGTGTAAGATCCTGGAACAAAAGACCAGGAATGGAAAATCTTGTGATGTTCAAATTAGGGTAACCGTTTAGTTAATGGTATTGAATCAACGTTAAACTTGTGGGTTTAATCACTGAACTATGGGGCCAGGCGTGGTGGCTCATGCCTGTAATTCCAGCACTTTGAGAGGCTGAGATAGTCGGATCATTTGAACCCAGGAGTTTGAAACCAGCCTGGTAACATGGCAAAACCCCATCTCTACCGAAAATACAAAAAAAAAAAATTATCCGGACTTGCCTATAGTCCCAGCTACTCTGGAGGCTGAGGTGGGCTCAATCTCTTGAGCCCAGGAGGCAGAGATTGCAGTGAACCAAGGTTGTACCACTGTACTCCAGCCTGGGCAACAGAGCCGAGACTCTGTCTCCAAAAAAAAAAAGGTAATTGAACTATGGGTATGTACAATATTAGCATTAGAGACTGCTGCCTGAAGATATACAAAGAATTCTCTACTCTTTTTGTATCATTTCTATGCATCTAAAATTATTTCACAACTAAAAAAAATAGGAGTATGGAATTTTTTCCCAGAGCACTTCCCACCCCAGACACTGCAGACTGCCAGCCCCTTCCTCCCTCCTCAGTGCAGTGAGAGCCGTGGCCAGTGCCAAAACGGGCTGAAGGCGAATGGGATCCTCCTGGCAGCCTTCCAGATCTAGAACATCTTGGCCCTTTAGAAAATTTGATTAGATGCCAAAAGAAAAAGGTTGGAATTTAAAAGTTAGTCCTTAATGGAGAAAAAATTAATAGTTGATGCCAGAGAGATGCTTTTCTACCCTGGGTTGTGTGACAGTAAGTTAAATACTGATGACATGTATTGAGTTGGCCACTTGGAGGAGGGGCACAGTGCAGTCACAGTCCTTTCCCCAAAGTCATTTTTTAAGCCCTTTATTGAGATAGAATTCATATACCACACAATCCACCCAGCATCAAGTGTACAATTCAGTGACTTCTGTAGATTCACAGGGTTGTGTAACCATCACCACAAGCAATTTTAGAATATTTTCAGTGCCCTCGAAAGAATCCCTTAGCTATTATACCCTACTCCCCCATCTCCTCCAGTCCTAGGCAACCTCCTGTCTACTTTCTCTCTCTATAGGTTTGCCTGTTCTAAACACTTTCAAGAAAGGGAAACATACAATATGTAGTCCTTTGTGATTGGCTTCTTTCACCTAACACAATGCTTTTAAAGTTCATTCATGTTGTGACATGCATGAGTACTTCATTCCTTTTTATTGCCAAATCATAGTCCATTGTGTGGCTATACCACACCTCATTTATCCATTCATTCGCTGATAGACATTTGGGTTGCTTCTACTTTTTGGCTGTTGTAGATAATGCTGATGTGAACACAACTGATGTACCAGGTTTCGTGTGGCCATAAATTTTCATTTCTCTTTGGTATATACCTCGGAATGGAACTGCTGACTCATGTGTTGACTCTGCGTTTAGCCTTTTGAGGAATGGCCAGACTGTTCTCCAAAGCAGCTTGCATCATTTTACATTCCCACCAGCGGTATACGAGAGTTCCGGTATCTTCACATCCTCACCAACACTTACTGTTATCTGTCTTTTATTTTAGCCATCCTGATGGGTGTCCAGTAATATCTTGTGGTTTTGATTTGTATTTTCCTGACAGCTAAGGATGCTGGGTATCTTTCATTTTAAACATCCATTCCCCTCAGGCCAGTGATCCCCTCTGAGATTTGCTAGATGTGTTCAGCACTGATGTCCCCTCCTTGTGAGATCACTGTGCCTTCAAACTTACAAGCGTGGGGTCTATCCCAAGAGCTCTGGAGAACGACTGGGCACTGGATCCTCAGGGCTCCAGAGCCATGGTCTTTTTGAAGAGCCTGAATCAAGGTTTGGGGCACTGGAGAGTTTTGTGTGTGCTTGTCACAGGGGTCTTGTTTATTCAAGAGACCTGACAGCTTTTCATGACCGCTTGTTCCTCTTCCTCTCCCAGGAGGTCCAGCTGTTTCCTGTGACTCCAGCTTCAGTTGCGGCATCAGTGTCTTCACTGCAGCCAGGTAAGTGGTTTGTTTCAGCCAGAGGGTTTGTGGAAACGGATCTTTCCTGGAGGCAGGAGACTACAGCAATGACCCAAGGCAAACACTACTCATGGCCGCTTCTTTTGGGACACCGTCATACACAAAGGAGTTACTTGATGAGGGAATCTGAAGGGCACTGAGCAAGCCCACCCCACCCAGGCTGATGGGTAGATAGGGTGGATTAGAAGCCATTGGGGGCTGGGCGTGGTGGCTCATGCCTCTAACCCAGCACTTCAGGAGGTTGAGGCAGACAGATCACTTGAGTTCAGGAGTTCAAGACCAGCCTGGGCCACATGGTGAGACCCTGTTTCTACTAAAAATACAAAAGATTAGCTGGGCATGGTGGCACATGCCTGTGGTCCCAGCTACGTAGAGGGGCTGAGGTGAGAGGGTCACTTGAGCCTGAGGTGGGCTTACGTTGAAATGACCTGAGATCATGCCACTGCACTCCAGCATGGATGACAGAGTAAGACATGTCTAGAAAAAAAAAAGGAATGAAAGAAAATGGATTGTCCTTGCTTATTTAAAAAAATTTTTTTTTAATTAAGCTATTGAAGGTCAATAAACGCAAGTTGTGATAATAAAAGTACAGCCCATACGTGGTGACTGCAGTGAGACACTTACAGGTGCCTTGACTCAGCGCCTTCTGTTTGTCCAGGATAATGTGGGGCCAACAAGACTGACAAGGGGAGGTCTGTTCAAGGACAGCCTGGAGTGTGGACAGTCATTAATCATGTCCAAGATTAAAGCTAAATCGCAGGCCCCAGGAGCCATCCTCTCCTGTGCTCCTAGGTCAGCTGTAATGGCGCCGTCTTCCACATGGGGGCAGTGCAGGCCAAGCAGCAAAATAATTCTCTCTGCGGCTCTCTCCAGACCCCCTGCAAGGTGATGGGATTCCCAGGGGAGAGTGCTGTCACGGTTCTGCCCTGGCCTGAGTCCCCTGGACTTGCCCCATGTCACTTTTTCTTTGGGTGGCATTGGCATCTCTGGGGCTAGAGTGGAGGATGGCGGGTCTCATACAGGGGTTTCTTCCCTCTGAGCTAGACAGTGAACCTGGGCCCTAGGAGAGCCAGTCACTCATGAAGAGAAAATGTGGACTCTGCCCCAAGAGGCTCTCCTCCCCAGACCCCTAGGACCCCTCCCCCGTTGATGTCATTTGTGAACTTATCCTCATCCCTCAGCACCCCAAGCATGTTTTCCAAGCACGCAGGTACAGCTGAGTATAAAACGTGCTCCTAGACGCCCCCACATTGGTGGAGCAGATCAGTGAACATTGCCTATTCTCTCGTTTTCACTTAGTTGTCACGCACTGCAGTGCACCTGCCTGCGCTCACCGCTACAGGCTCCAAGTTAAGACTCCGCCCCGAATGTGTCCCTGACCTTTAGTTACTCTAATGGCGAGACAGAGAAGTAGGCAGGAAGTTACTGGAAAGAGGAGCGATTGCTGTGAGGGGTGAAGTTACTGGAAAAGGAGAGCCATGGTGCCCAAGCCCCAGCGCTCAGAAGAGTGGCTGCGAATAACAGCTAACGCCAGGGAACGCAGCGAGACTTCCAGGGCCCTGCGCAGTGCTTAACCTTTGTGTTGGATCCTTTGGCTTTCTCTAAGTCCTGTGGGGTCTGTAGTATTACTTTCATGGTAGGGATGAGAAGGGACGGAAGAACAGGGGCTCCTCAGAGGGGCTCGGGTGGACCAGAACTGCTAGGAAGTCACCACCATTTTCCCCATCAGAGGGGATGGGGGCTCAGGCTGGGGAGGGGGCAGCATGTGGAGAAAGTTGGGTGGGTTTGAGCTCCATGTTGAAGGGAGAACTGACAGGACTAGCTGATGGTGGGATGGGGTAGGCAGGAGAGAGGCGAGGGAAAGACTGCCTTCTGGAAGTTTGGTGTGAGCCAGCCCCTGGCTGCCCTGGTGTCATTTGCGTGCTGGGTCTGGAAGGAAGAGCAGGTGTGGTTGGGGCAGTCAAGAGCTCTGTTCCAGGTAACTCTGAGCGTCCCAGGAGAAGCGGGGAGGCAGACTCAGGTACTGGGTCCGAGAACCCAGGGAGCAGTCAGACAGACATGCAGGGCCTGGTGTGTCCTGCAGAGGGCTTAACTTTTGCACTGG
This sequence comes from Plecturocebus donacophilus, assembly GCA_004027715.1. Lineage (NCBI taxonomy): Eukaryota > Metazoa > Chordata > Mammalia > Primates > Pitheciidae > Plecturocebus > Plecturocebus donacophilus. Next base: position 40,194 of record PVKP010007474.1, read on the forward strand.
AGACTGTGGAGACAGCGTCACAAGTGGGAACCGCAGAATCCTCCCTCTGGCAGCCAAAAGCCTGTTGTAGACTTGTCTCTGTAATCTGGGCTATGGGGATTGAGGGGGAAGTCAGGGGAGGTCTAGGAGAAGGCAGAGGTTGGGATTAACCCGTGGGATGTAGAGGGGCACAGCTGTGCACTGTCTTGGTGGAGAGACTGCTATGGTGGCTGGGACGCGCCTGCGGGACCCTCAGTTCTTGTGTTAAGGCCAGGAACTGCTAGACTGGAACCAGGGTTTTGGTTTATACCTGTCATCCAGGAGCTGATGCTAAATCCTACCTAAAATTCAAACCGTCCTACCTAAAAAACAACAACAAATGACATAATGCTTCCTGACTACTGGTGACAGAGGTCCCTGCATGGCAGCTGCATAGTTTGCATCACCAGCTATGCTCAAGGTGGGCACCTTCAGAGTTTAAAACCGGAGTCAAGATGCTCAGGCCCCAGCCCACCACCTTTTTCCCACAGGTGGTATTGACACAGTGAGACTGAACTTGGACACAGTGGGATTGTGCAGGGTCACCAGATAGCCAGCCCCTCTGTGATTCTTCAGGTGCACTGCTTACCCAGGGCACCACGTGAGGTCACCAGTTTACTTAGTTCAGGTCTGCCCATGGCGGCGGCCAGAATGGAGACTCCTCCCACGGCAGAAAGGTATTCCCGCCTGGCAGAAAACTGCCATGGTGCCAGCAGTCGTGTGCCTCTTGAATGGCCATTGACCTTTGGAGAGCCTGATGAAAGCTATGGAGCCTCCTCCAAAAACATGCACATCCACGGCTGGGTGCAGTGGCTCACGCCTGTAATCCCAGCACTTTGGGAGGCCAAGGCAGGCTGGTTGCTCGACCCCAGGAGTCAGAGACTAGCCCAGGGCAGCATAGCAAAGACCCGTTTCTACAAAACATACGAAAATGAGCTGGGTATGGTGGCACATTCCTGTAGTTCCAGCTACTCAGGAGGCTGAGGTGGGAGGATCAGTCGAGCCCTGGAGCTCAAGGCTGCAGTGAGCCGTGATTGCACCATAGCACTCCAGCCTGGGTGACAGAGCAAGACCCTGTCTCAATAATAACAATTTTAAAAAGTTTTTTAAGCATGTAAAGAACATAGCATGGTGCCTGATCCACAGAAAGCACTTTACACATATTAGCTACAGTTGTTATTACAAGAACCTTATTATTCCCGTCTTACAAAAGAGGAAACAGACCCAGAGAGGTTAACTTCATGCCCAAAGTCATTCAACTAATTAATAGCCAAATTGGAATTCAAGCTAGATCTGCCTGACTCTGGAGCCCATGCCTTTAACTTTATTAGTTGCAGTTGGAGAGTTCCAGAAGTTTTGCAGTTGGCCTCCCTGACTCAGTTGATGCAGGAGTTCTCAAACAGGTTTTATATGAACAGTCCCCACTCTGACCCCCAAGCAGTTGCCAGGGGTTATGATGTTTTCAGTAACACCAGTTCTCCTGGGGTAGCTGGCTGCCCTATACATAAGCAGGCAGAAAGTTCTAGAAATCAATATTTCCCAGCTTTCAGCATCTGCTGGTTGAAAAAATTTATAATTATATTTTAAAAAGCAACTTCACTTTCAGAAGCAACTCTGTTTTTAGATTTACCTCTCTTCTAGTTTGATTAGAGATGTAACCTGAAGACCGTAAAAAGTTAGACAGAAATGAAGTGCTATCTCCTAGAGAGAACAACTGGAACTTATATTTATTGGTAGTATCAGAAGCACTATTCAATAAGTCTATATTTTAATAGCCATAGCAGTGCCATGCATTTGGAAATTGTAGTACGTGTATGTATAAGACATTCATTATAAGATGCTTTATGAGAAAACGCTCTGTGAAAATGGAATTTTGTAGACACCTTGAAAAATAACTCAGAAGCCCCCAGGAGTGACTCGTCTAGACTTTTTGGAACTGATGCTGAAATGTATTTTAAACTGTGAGTGAGCTCCCTCTGTTCTTGATGAGTAAGGTAAGCCAGGACAGGAGAGTGCTACATCTCAGGCTCCAGCCCAGGAGCTGGGAAGCTGAGCGCATCATGCAGTGTGCCCCTGTAGGAAGGGTGCAGGGTCCCAGAGCCCCAGTTACCCTGCTGAGCATGCGCAGAGCTTGGCAGTGGCAGCCAACCCTGCCCAGCAGAGTAGCCAGGAGCTGACAGCAGCTGGGATCTTGACCCTCCCTTTCCCAGGCACTAAGATCAGTTTCCCTGGCGCTCTAGGGTCCACCTGCTTCCCGTGACCTCCATCTCCAGCCAGGCAAGGGAAGAGGGGCCCAGGGGGCGTGTCTCTAGCCCAGGGAATGAGTGCTTGGTATATGGCCTCATGGCCTCGGACAAGTCTCATACTGCCTCTGGACCTGGGGCTTGCTCATCCGTGCCTTGAAGGATTGGGTTACCTGCCCGTGAGGTCCCTTTCAGTGAGGAGGTTCTGGGTTGAGTATGGCAGGACCACCTCAGTAGCAGCCTGAAGATGCCCGTATCTTCAGGTTCGCTGTGTTCAGGTGTTTGCTAGTCAGAGAATGTTTATGTGAGAAATGCTGCCAGTTCACATACCGGCTCCCTGAAATGCTTCCATTCTTTGGCTGTGACACAGCACCCCTTGCAGGAGAGGCCCCACGGGCTGGCTGGAAGCATCTCAGGGCCACTGTGCACTTCACAGCTCTGCTTGCAGAGGGGCTGTCCAGCCTGGTGTCTTGGCCCTTCTGGATTCTGAGTGTGCCCTGCACAGGTGGGGAGCATCAGCTTCCCCCTTGTCCTCTGTCTCTCCTTCTTTTTCTTTTTTTTGTGACAGGGTCTTGCTCTGCCACCCAGACTGGAGTACAGTGACATAATCATAGCTCACCATAGCCTCAACTGTCTGGGCTCAGGTGATCCTCCCACCTCAGCCTCCCAAGTGGCTGGGACCCTAAGACTCTGCCGCCACATCCAGCTATTTTTTAAAAATTTTAATAGAGGCAGGGTCTTGCTGTGTTGTCCAGACTGGGTTTTGAACCTATGTCAGTCAAGTCACCCTCCTGGCCATGAAATGCCATCCTCCTGCCTCAGCCTCCAAAGTGCTGGGATTTCCGATGTGAGCCACTGTCTCCCCTTCTGGCAAGAAAAGACACTGAAAAGTATGTGCTAACCTCCTTCCACTGACACCTGGAGCTGCCAGGTTTCCCCTGGGATTGGAGGGGCCGGTCCACACAGGAGCTGCCGTTCTGCTGCCCCTCCCAGGAGACAGTGGAGGTGATGCCACCAGGGACTCTCTCTGAGCCTGCTGTCCTGGTCAGGAGGCTGAGCTGTGTTGCGGGTGAGATTATTCTGAAGTCAGACTGATCAGATCCAGACTACCAGCCCCACTACCCCTGGCTGTGTAACCTTGGGCAGGTTACTTCATATCCGTGTGCTTCAGTTCCCTCTTCTCCGAAATGGGAGTGGCGTGCCTTAGGCCTTAGGGGTTTTTAAGAAGTGACATGAGGCTGTGTAGGAAAGCGCCCAGTAGAGCGTTCACTTTTCAGAACCATCATGGCTGTCATTATTATCAGAGCTGTTATTCCCCTGGGGGCTCAGACATACCACTAGGCCTTCCCCATGCCAGTGGAGTAAGGGACCTGGCACGGCACTGCCTTCCTCCTCACCAGCAGCTCCAGGGCAGTCCTGAGTCTCCCAGGGAAACAAGGAAAAACAAAGCCTTCCTCCCTGGGGACTGTTTCAGCTAAGCTTGTTGCAGTGATTTGCCAGGCACAGGGTCCTTGTGACACCCTGGACCCTGGCAGCTGACATGTCCCTGTGGCTCCTGCTGGAAAGGGGCTCACTACAGACTTTGGGGCTCACAGAGTCAGGAAAGACCAGGTTGGGGGTGGGGGTGGCTTCTGTGCATCTGCTTTGCATAAGGCCCTGGGCTGCAGAGAGGCATCTCTTCCACCGCCAGGACACGAGCTTCTCTAGGCAGGGGATTCTGCTGGCCCAAGAAATATATGGAACAGAACACAAGGGAAGGAGCTGTGCAGGAGGCAAGCCAGGGTGGGCAAAAGAGGGACGGGGAGATAGAACAGTAAATGCTGGCCATCAGCCGAGGGAGCAGCTAGGAAACTGCCAGAGATGACAAGAAAACACTCAGAAAGCCCTGGCGTGGATTGCTGTGTGACCTCTGCGGCAGCCACATGGCTACTGAGCACCTGGTGGCTACTCTGGACCGAGGTGCATCATAACCATGAAATGCCCAGGAGGTCCCAAAGGCTTATAGCACAGAATAGAATATAAAGTATTTGGTTGGACATATTTATATTGACCATTATATTGATTACATGTTGAGATGCTAATATTTGGGATACATTGGGTCAGTTAAAACATAGCATTGAAACTTATTTCACTTGTTTCTTTCTCCTTTGTAATCTAAAAGTGAAAGATGTAAGATTACATCCATGGCTCTTGTATTTCTGCTGGACGGTACACTTGAGAGAAACTGATTAAGAGATTGGTGGAGCCAGTGTTTAAAACCGCCCTGGACTCCTCTGCCTGTGCAGTACTGTCCTTGTCTGTCTCAGGCTAGCAGAGATTTAAGTGTTTTGGTATCCTCAGAAGACACTAGGAACTTCCAGCCATGTGGCTGCTAGGGAGATCACAGTGGTTACCCACCCAGAGGCTCAGTTCTGGGCTCTGTGGCTGTATCACGTGCCCAGAGCTCCTGGCCACCAGAGGATAGATGTACCCACTCTCGCCCCTGGAACATGCACCATGGGGATCATCAAACCATATTAAATAGCAATTCCTCTCAGCAATTACAGAGCGCAGAATCGTGCCCTTTAGGGATTCACATCAAATGAGCTTCAGAGAGGCTGCAAGCGAGTGAGGAAAGCACAGCCATCAGTTCCTGATGCAGATGAATAATTAAGCAGCCTAGAAATGCCACAGAAGACCATTTTGTACCGGCAGGGGACTGATCTGCCTGGCCCAGGTCCTCGGGAAACGCAGCCCTGGGCCTGCACCTGTAGGCTCCATTTGAGAAGTACAGTATAATGCTTCGGTAGGAAGGGAGTGCCTCCCTGACATCCTGACATTTTTTACCCATGCTGTCCCCATGCTTGATTATCCAGCCTGTGCTAGGGAGCGGTGCTTTGGATGGAAAACAAACAGCCTCCCAGCAGCACCCGCCGCCCCACAGGCTGCTTGGCAGGACTTTGGGGACCAGCAGGGCTTCAGTCCACAGAAGCCAGGGGGCTTCCTGTGCCCACCAGAACAAAAATACATCCGAACAATATCAGTTGCTCATAGGTAGAGGCCCTGTTACCACTTCCCCAACTCAAAGGAGCGCATTTTGGCCTCACAGGCAACTCTCAAGGCGTCTCTCCTAGGCCAGATATGCTGAGTGCCCTGGAGCAGGGTGCAGTGACAAGGCACAGTGACTAGCCTCAATCCCTGACCTCACTCGAGAAACAGCCATCAGGTGGCCAGTGAAGGGCGTGGCAGAGGTCAGCAGTTGTTATTGGGACCTTCCCTCATACAGTCTAGATCTGGTGATTTTGTTTTATCAGGAAAGTGTCTAAACGTCATGGCCTGAACCTGGTCAGGTCAGCTCAGTGACTTGGAGGGGGTTTCTCCTCCTGTACAAGCCAGGCTAGTGCTGGAGAAAGAAAAGGAAGTGAGTGGGAGTCCAGCAGATCCGTCCTTGTCCCCCAAACATGGTTATCATGGTTCCAGCCCAACATCAAGCTCCAAACGCCTTTGGAAAGGGAGAGAGAGAAGCCCCCCTTTAAGCCGCTGGGCTGGGCTGGGCAGGGCTGGTGGGAGACCAGCAAGGATGTGTGGGATCGGGTCATCCCTGGTCCCCGACCACACTTCCCAGGACAGTGGTTAGCAGCGTGTGGTACAGGATGTGCAGGCCTAGGTGGTCCCGTGATTCCGTGGGAGAGGGCTATGGTGGGCTTCACCTCTGCTCTCCCTCCCGGTCTTACCCATAGCACTGAAAGAGCTCCAGTGACCCTTCACCTGGACGGGATCGTGCAGGTCCTAAACTGCCACCTCAGTGACACAGCCATTGGAATGATGACTAGGATTGCGGTTCTCAAGTGGCTCTACCACCTCTACATCAAAACTCCTCGGAAGGTGAGCCCTGGGCCCCTCCAAGCCAGGGGGCCTCTTCTGGGTCCACCTTGGTTTTCCAGGGCCTGCCCGTGGTTGGTAGGATTTTTGTCATAGCACTTCGAGAGAAACCCTGGCCAGCAGAGAAGTGACAGGTGCTACGAGGAGCCCTCAGTGGGTCCGGGAGGGAAGTGGTCCATGAAGACCTGAGGGATACTGTGCCGAGCGCAGTTCCGGGGCAAGGAGCACGCTCATGGGCACCCTTCCTTCTCCCTCTCCAGATGTTCCGGCACACGGACAGCCTCTTCCCCATCCTACTACAGACATTATCGGACGAGTCAGACGAGGTAGGTCACCACTGCCACCCGTCCTTATGGAACGCTGGCTGCCTGCCTCCCCTTGTTGGTGACTAATGGGCTCTTAGAGCTGAGATGTGCCCATTTTGGTACTATGCATCCTTCCTAGAGGTAAAGCTGTGTTTAAGACTCACTTTGGGGCTGGGCTCAGTGGCTCATGCTTGTAATCCCAGAACTCTGGGAGGCCAAGGTGGGTGGATCACTTGAGGTCAGGAGTTCAAGACCAGTGTGGCCAGCATGGTGAAACCTCGTCTCTACTAAAAATACAAAAATTAGCCAGGCATTGTGTTGTGTGCTTGTACTCCCAGCTGCTCAGGAGGTTGAGGCGGGAGAATTGCTTGAACCCGGCAGGCAGAGGTTGCAGTGAGCCGAGATCGTACCGTTGCACTCCAGCTTGGGTGACAAAGTGAGACCCTGTGTCAAAAAAAAAAAAAAAACTCACTGAAGACCCTTCTGGAGCACCTGGGGCAGTGCGTCAGTGAGGGAGGTGGCAGAGGGCAGGTGGGGAGCTTAGTCTTGGGGTCAGGCTGCCCAAAGGCAAGACATTTAGTGTCTCCACATCTCAGCATCAGTTTTCCTCTGATTAATGGGGGCAGTAACCACAGGGGATGTAAGAGCAAAATGATCCACGTAAAATGCCAAGCTCCGTGCCAGGCCCCTGCAGCATGCTCGGTTAGCACTGGTTGTGTTACTCATTTCAGCTGGACTCCATTGTGGTCTCTAGTTTGAAATTGGACTCTAAAGCTTTGCCTTTTGGGGGCCACCAAGAGCTGCTGGTGCAGAGGGAGAGGCTGACCCAGATCCCAGGCAGCAGGAGCCCTCTGTGAGAGCCAGAGTGCAGAGGCTGGCCTGGGAGGTGGAGGGGGCACCTGGGTCCTCCTGTCCTCTGGGCGAGAGTCTCCCCGGTCATACACGCCTTTCTGCACACCATTCTCAGCCGTGCCCATTGTGTAGTGTTCCTTTATGGGGCTCCCCTGCCTCCCAGCCAAGCAGCAGGATTTGCAGCCGGGCATGCTCATTGCACGGCAGCATCCCATTCCTCTGTCCATACCCACCCTTCAGGCTGCGTGTCAGATGCTGACAGTCTAAGCTAAGCCTCAACCCACTTTCCTTTTCCAAGCTCCAAGGCATTGTGAGCTGCGGGCAGAGCTGTATCTCCATGAGGCAGCAGGCTTGTGAATCAACAGACCTGCCCACACTGCAGAGAATGGATGAGGCTGAGTTGGGGGAAGTGAGCGTGCTGTAGCTCACCATTCCCCATGGAGTGAGTCTCCTCAGTCTTCCCTGGGCTGGTGCCAAACCTGTGGAGGGGCCCGGGCAGCTGTCCTGCAGCCTGAATTTATTTTCCTGATCCTGGGCTGAAGAGAGAAATGGACAGGCAGGTATCAGCCTCTAGATCCTCTGAGGTTTTCTACATTACCAGAAAAATCCAAAACAGATGGTCTGTGAGTGTGCCCTTGGCCTCTCCTGCCTACCCCCCCGCCCCCATGCACACACACACACACACACACACACACACACACACCCTCTCTTCCTGCACCACCCCCTGCAGTGCGAGGCCCAGGTGGACGTGGCCCCGTTCTGCCTGGAGTTGGGAGTGACTCACTGCATAGTCACAGCCCTCATTTCAATACAAAAAGGAAGAGCAGAACTTTGCTGATTGGTTCCTTCCCTAGGACTTCGCTGGAAGCAGCTGAGTTTTCAGTCCTTTAAATTGAGTTGTTTAATCCCATCCAGCTTTCTGTGCTGGAAATTGGTTTTTGTGTGCGTGTGCATTTAAAGGGAGCGGGCGGAGATGCAGTCCATTAAACAGCCCTGTTCAGGCTTCGGCTGTGGAAACTCGATTTGCTGAAGTGCCAAATGTTGTCAGGGCTTTGGGGTGCGTCTTGTGTGCCTGCGCTGGGGGGAGCATGGAAGCTGATCTGGGGGACAGTTAAGGACAGTTGGGGGAACCATAACGCCAGTGAAGAGCCCCTGCTTCCCCTTCTCTCTAGAGGAGGGATTTGGGGGCCTTAATCATCAGTGGTGAGTCCTGATTCTGCCACCTCCGGTTCCTTTCCAGATCACATTCCTCATTGTCCCCTGCTTTGTCTTTGCTGAGCCTGAGGGTGTGCTGTGTGTTTGGCAGTGGGAACACAGCCATGAACAAGACAAAGCCCATCTTCTCCTGAAATGTCCTTTCTAGGATATCTAGAAAGTGCTCTCGGGATTTTTCAAATATTTCCATACACAGCCCTGATCTCAAATTGGAGCTCTCTGGGATTCAAGACTATGAAAAGCCATTTGGTCAAGCAGGAGCACAGACCGGTGGGTCCCCTCCCACCAAAGTCCTTACTCATGGAAGTGAACCTCGCTGCTCCCTGCGAAGGCTCTCACATCCAGCTGCGCAGCCCCACAGCGCTGGTTGTGCTGGAAGCTTCTTAATTGTAGGAAGTCATTACCGTGGGAAGAACCACGCTAGACCCTTCACCGGTGTCTGTAGAACCCTCACGATGGCTCTCTGGGGGCAGTCCTCTTACTTCCATTTTGCAGTTCAGAAAACTAAATCCTGAGGGGGTCCCGTGACCTGCACGCAGCCAGAAGGTGGTGGAGTCCAAACCCAGAGCCATATCTGTTTGACACCAAAGCCCGGCCCCTTAGTCGCTTCCTTACCAGGCTCGAGTCTCACCCAGCATGTTCCCAGCCCCCTCGTCAGCAGAGGGACAGGGAGCTTGTGTGTGGTTGTATCTTCCTCCTCATTTCCTCATGATTTCACCAGGGAAAGGTTTTGTAGTCTTTTTCTCTTGTTCCAGTTCTTAAGTGTGGAGAGGTATATATATTTTTTGTTCTTTGGGGGGTTTTTTGAGATGGAATCTCGTTCTATCGCCCAGGCTAGAGTGCAGTGGTGCGATATCTGCTCACTGCAACCTCCACCTCCTGAGTTCAAGTAATCCTGTCTCAGCCAGGATTACAGACAAGAAGCTAGGTTTACAGACATGCACCACCATACCCAGCTAACGTTTTGTTTTTTAGTAGAAATGAGCTTTCACCATGTTGGCCAGGATGGTCTCGAACTCCTGACCTCAAGTGGTCCACCCACCTTGGCCTCCCAAAGTGCTGGGATTACTGGCATGAGCCACCATGCCCAGCCGGTATGTGTACTTTGGAAAAGCTCCCCCTTCAGCCCCCATATCCTTCATCTGCTTTTCTTATTGATCTGTAGCAGCTCTTTGTATATTTGGGACATTCACTTTGTCAGCTGTGTTGCAAATGTCTTGCTCTCCCGGGACAGTTGTGATAAACCCACATGCTCCTCCCTCTTGCTGAGAGCCACTGCTGTCAGGGGACAATATGCTCAGGTGTTGGTGATGCAAGAGCTGGCCTGGGTGCAGCAGAGCCTCAGAGACTCAGCGCTGCCATCTCTTGACAGTCCCAAAGGCGCGTGGCCTCGATGGGGTGTCTCATCTGCCATTGTTCCCCAGTTTCACCAAGTGACACCTCGTTAGTCTCCGCCCTCTGGCATCCTCAGTTGTCTCTGCCTTCCCATTATGCAAGATAAGTGGCTATTTCCTCAGCACCGCCTGCTCCTTGCAGACATTATCTGAAAATCCCTTTTGTCAAAAAGAATTTGCAGGTGTCAAATTAATATTCCTGGCACTGGTGTAGAAATCCTCCCATAGCTACAGATCCAATTGTTTTTTAAGTGAAAACGTGACCCTGATTTCCACAGTGCAGAATGCAGGGTGCATGTTCACAGCATCCTGCTGGGTCCCCTGTGTGAGAGGTGGAGCTGCTGCTTCCCATGCCCAGAAGATGCCAATGGTTGGCTGCCTGGCAGCCATGCTGCCGCCATGCTGCCTGAGTGATTTCTGCCTGTAAGATGGCCATAGCCCCCCCTGTGAATATCCATGGAATGGAGGTCCTCTCCATGGTCCCAATGGTAAGACCTTGGGTGGTCCCCAACTCCTAGGCACACCGCCTCCCAACCCTCATTTAGAAGTCTCAGGGTGATCATAGTCTCAGGAAAAACCTGGAAGGATATCTGTTCTCCTCTGAGTGAACGTGGACATCCCAGACAGGTGACCATGACCCCGCCTTGAGTCCTAGCTCTGAACTTTCTTTTCCAGGACCCTGGGCAAGGAGTTTCACCTCCCTGGGCCTGTGAAAGGGGGCTAATGATGTCTACCCCTGCTTCATAGGTGTGTTTAAAGAGAAAGTATAAAGCGCCTACCCAGATCTCAGCCCCTTGTAATGACTTGTCTATCATTAAAAGTTTGTTTGGGAAACTTGGCATGTCACTGTGATGAACTCCTCCACTCAGGAGCCAGGCCCTTCCCAGTCCTGTGAGCTATCCTGATGTCCTTCAGTAATGCTTTAGAGTCTTTTTTGTAGGTTTTATTTGCTCCTGATGAATGCTCTGTGTTTTGTAATTTTGTTGTGATTTTGAATGACTTCCCTCCTGGTTCCTCCTTCCCTGACACTGACATGTCTTCAGGTGACACTGAGGCCTGTGGTTAAGAACACAGGCTTTGGGTTCAGGAAATCTAGGAGTCCACTCTGGGCTCTGGCACTTAATGGTTGGTAACCTAGCCTCTCTAAGCTTTGAGTTCCTTATTTGTAAACAGAAAATAATAATGGAAGCCTACTCCCAAGTTTGTTATAAGGATGAAATGAGATCGTGAATGTCAGATGCTCAGCTCAGGACCTGGCACACATAAACCCACGATAAGCAGTAGCTCCTGTGATGTGGGAGGTCATTTCCGTGAACGACCTGGAGACGCACGTTGAGATCAGGGCGACAGGCTCCGCCTCTGCTCCGAGTCCTCTCTGGCTCCGCTTCAGCAGCAAAAGCCGGGACAGACGGAGCTCTCTGTTTTCCTGCCTATCTCTAGAGACCGGAGGACCTCAGAGGTGTTCAAGGGACTTGAGTTGCATTTCGAGGTCATAGAAAGGCAGACGAGGACACAGTGGGCCGCAGGACTGGCCTCCTGTGCATTTTTCTCCCCTCCTGTCCTCCCTTCTCCAGCCTCCCCAGCACTTCTGGGCTGGGCTGCCCAGAGCAGGAGCGAGGCGGCGTTCAGCACAAGCCTCACTTATCAGAGCCCCATTGTCAGCGACTTCATAGCGCCACTACCCCGACTTGCAGGCGGAAGGGCTCCCGCTGACCGCGCTGGGTCCAGGGAGAGGAGAAGTGGCGTTGTCAGCAGAGGACCTGCATCGGGGCCTCCACAGCCACAGCTGTCACTCAAAAACAAAACCTTTGAGATCCAGAAGGCATGCCCTGCTGGGCCCAGTTACCAGCACGAACTGTTTTCTTTGCAGCTGGGTCTGCAGAGACAGTGTCCCCAGAGTCTTCCCAGCATCTCGGAGCCAGGGTGTCCTTAACACTTTGGAGAAGAGGGTCTCAACCCAGGAGGAACTCCCCTCTTCCCCCTCCCTTAGCTTCAAAGTAACAGAAACATTGCTGATGGGAGTTTGTGGCTCATATGACTGGTGTAGATGCAGAGAAAAGAAATGTGAACCACCTTTCTGGAAAATTTGGAAAATAGGATTCCAAGGACATTTTTCATGGCAGTGGTAGCGTTTCTAGTTCGGTAACTCACTCACTACATGAGGAACATGGACCAACTGCCACACTTACTGCGGTACAGCCATGACTCAGGAGGAAAGGGAATGATTTAAGGGCATCTGAAAAGCATCTGTACATTGCTTAAGGTACATAGACCATGGATACATCAATGTACTCAGTCCAAGGTGGCCCGGTACCTCCCCGCCCCAGTGGTACTTGGGTTAAGGACAGGTACCAGTGCCTGACCCATGGGCTAGAACCCCAAGGGCTGTCCCAGCCTCTGCTGAGTTCTGAGGGGAGAGGATTAGGGCTCCTTGAGGGGCTCTCCTCTTTGGTGGCGGATGCCCTCTGCAGGCGCGGGCCTCTCAGCCCCTCACCAGCGGGATAAGTGCTGGGAAGCAGCCCCTGCTGTGCCCTAGACTGTATTTTAAGGTGTGATTTGCTTTGGTACGGGAGGAAAGAGAGATTGCATTTGTTTTCATGGTGCTTATCCTAGGAGAAATGGATCAGAAAAACTCAGGAGGTTCTCAGATCTGAAAGGAGAGCACTCACTGGGGGCAGACCGACTCGCCAGAAAGAGAAGCAAATCTTGGGGCTTGCCTAGGTGCCCAGAGGAGCAGCCCAGCTTAGGCTGGCAGTGCCACCCCTCTGCCATGCCTGCCTGCAGTCCCAGCCCAGAGCAGAGCAATGCTGAGGGGAGGCTGCCTGGCTTCCTGCCTCGGAGCAGGAGGAGCCCTGTATGTCACCCCATCGTGCCTCTTCATTCCCTAGCTTCATGCCCCATCCGATCCACAAAAGTGCTCCCTTACCTTATCCTTCCCAAGCAGTCCTTGTCACCATGGTCTGGTGGGTCAGCCAGCTGGGTCCTAGGGCTCATCTGCCTGCTTTAAAAGGATTTAATTCTTGACAACGGGCTTTGGCCTGGGGTCCCACCTAGGGGAAGCCCCAAACCCCAGGGCTGTGCTGTGAGGATTGAGGGGGCAGGCAGAGTGCCCTAGGTTCCAAGGTGGCTGGGGCTGCTCTCTTCCATCCGCCAGAGGGAGGGCCTGCTACTGCCATCCCTCAGCATCTACCCCAAAATGGGGCTTCCACTGAAGTAGAGGCCCCTTCATTTGGGGGCAGCTTAGAGTGCCAATGACGGCCCCTCCACCATCCCCACTGCAGCTCTCTTCAGGAACCATGGTGGGTTGTGTGTCAACCCCTCCCATCAGTGGGAGGAGATACGAGAAAAAGAGGGTACAGGCTGAAGTCTACGAGCTTTGTGCCCTGTTCTGAGGGCGTTGCATCTGTGTCTTAATGAATCCACAGGGCGGTCCAGGAGTGATCTGTTATCCCCAGGTGTGAGGAGGATCACTTGCCCAAGGTCACATGCCAGCAGCCAGAACTGGCAGTCAAATCTGATTCCAGAGCATCCCACACAAGGAGTCACCTCACTGCAGAGCAGGGACCCAGCCCAGGGTGGAGGCACTGCCTTATCCAGGCCCTCCGCTGACCCAGTGGGATTTTGACCTTGACTGGCCTTCAGTTCTAGATGCACCTTCTCCCTCTGCGCATTTGGCTTTGACCTCATTCCCCTGCACCTTCCCAGGCCCCATAGCTGTCCCTGGCTGCTCACTGACATGGTGGCCCCCAGCTCCCCTCCAGGGCTCAGTCCAGAAGCCCTCTGCATCTTCCACCTGGCTGGTCTTCTCCCACAAGGGCTGAGACCAGTGGCCAGGGCGGTGTGGAAGCCACCTGGGTGTGCATCAGGAGGGCCGGCCTCTGCCCCCTCGCTGCCCACCTCTCCATGGGACCAGGCAGGTCACACGACGCCACCTCACTTCAGGTTTCTTCCCAGAGTGCTGATATTGGACTGGATGGTCTGAGGTCCTTTCCAGCACTTAATCTGTGTGGTCCTGACTCCGCTCCCTGGAATACTAATGCTGCTTGCTTAGAAGCGGACATTATTCTGTAAGAACAAGACTTGTTTTTCCTCCTATTTGTGCCTCAGTGTTCACTTCCCTCCAATTTTCATTCCATCCACTCTCCAAAACAAAAACACCCCTCCACCCCCACCTCAATTCTGCGGATATCTTTAAACTCAGATCACGCACTAAGGTACAACCTCAGCCCGGAGAACAGAGGGATACCAAGTCGGTGCCCAAAGAACTTGACTCCTCTTGCCAAGAGCCCAGACTACAGAGGAAGAGGTGCTGGGCGGGCACTGATGGCCCGGGGACCCTCTTCCTGAGGCACCGTCCTGGGGCCTTGCTGAGGGCAGGGGACACTGCCCTCTATCACCTGTCCCCACAGCTGTCCCTGCACCTTCTTTTGGGGGCCTCTGAGAGTAAGCGAGAGGGAGCCATGAGCCAGGGAGAAGAACCACCATCAGCCAGCGAAATATCTAGACTCCAGTCACAGCACTGGGCCTTCTTCTTCAGGAACGGCCCCCCAGCAGAGGTACCAGCAGCCACCACTGGGGATTCAGGGAGGACTGTGGTCTTCTCAAATGAGGCTTGACAGCAAATCGTTGCTAGGGAAGCAAGGGGAACAGCAAGATCGCAGTCCCAGAACTGTATCCACTGAGAAGGCCTCTGCCCACCCTTCATCTTTCCATATTTTCCCACCTTGTGGTTTCAGTGCCCACAGCAGCCACCCCAGAGCACAGCGGGGGGACCCACAGTAACTACGGCCAGCCTCGCCACCTCCCTCCAGGGAAGACAGGACTCTGTGCCAGGAGGGTTTGAGTATTCATCTCCGCGTTCCTTGCCCTGGGCAGATGGACCAGTGCGGACCTAGAGCTGGGCACAGTAACTGCTGTGAGTGGATTGGGGCCAGGAGGGTACTGCCTGGCTCCTGGTGAAGGCAGAGGTTGGGCCGAGAAGCGTGGGAGAAAGGGAGGCTGCTCTCCCAGAGGCTGTGCCTCTGGCAGTAGGAGGAACCCCACCAAGGGGAGCCAGTGTAGCTGGCCTTTCCCTGAGGCAGGGATGGGCCCTCTCGCTCAGTCTTCCTAGAGCCAAGCTGTAGGGCGAGTTGCCTGCAGGGCTGAGCACACTATCCGGCCCCAGCTCAAGCTGCACAGCAGAGCCATCGAAATCAGGACTGTCACCAGAATTCCCTGGAGCTTCTAAAATCCAGCTGCTTGGGCCCCATTCCCAGCCTTCCTCAGTTGTCCCTCAAGCAGCGCCTGGGTGCCCAGGGGCTGGTATTTTTCACATGCTCCCTGGTGGGTTTGTGCACATCGCTCATTGGGAGCACAGATACGGACCAGCATGCGATCTTCCTTGGAGACTGCAGGCCATATGCCCCCAGCTCTCAGCTCTGGGGCCCTGTCTGTGCAGCCCTAGGTGTGGCAGCCAAGCCAGGGCCCCTGGTTTTCATCCCACTTAGCGTTCCTGGCATCCTCAGAAGTCAGAATTTCATCCAAGTTGTATATTGGTTTTTCCTCCTCTGGAGATGGCCAAGGCTGAATTGGTCAGATTTCCCAGGCACCTCCCTGTTGGCAAGTCACAAGGCCCGCAGACTGGGCAGGAGCTTGAGTGAGCCCGGGTGAGCCCAGAGATATAGCCCCCCCACTGCTAACGAGACCTAGCATTTCACACTGGCCTGCTCTGTTCCAGACCCTGTGCTTGGCCCCTGTGAGTGATCTTAGTTCATCTTCACAATCAGACAGCCTTCATGGGTAGGTCCCATTGTCCATTTCCCCTAAGGAAACGGGGGAAGTTAAATAACTTGGGCCAGATCTCACTTAGGTGCTTCATGAAGCCTAATTTATCTGTCCGTATGTCTGTCTGTCTCTCTCTCTCTCTCTCTCTCTCTCACACACACACATACACACACACACCCCGCTCCTCCTGCACATCAAGGCTATGCCAGGTTCCCTCTGTGTCTTTATGTCTCCCCGTCACTCAGACCTTCTGCTATCCCTGATCCCTCTCCGTGATGGCCCGTTAGGTGGGTACTCTGTGAGGATGGTCCATTCAGCCCACGGTAGGTGCTCAGAAACATCTGAGAAAGTGAACAAATAAGAGGTTGACTGGAAGAGGAGCTCATCTCCTTGGGCGAACCCCACATCTAGGGCCTGCCCTGATGCACTGGGCCCTTCCATAGCAGACTGGAAGCTAGGCCTATGGGGTAGAGCCTGCATCTTAGCTCAGGGGCTGTGCATGGCTTGCAAGTAAACCAGAGTGAAGCAGGGCCCTGGAGGGAGGTAGGAGCCCTCTCCTGGCTGCCATGGCCCCTGGGCTCATTGCCTGGTAACGGAGCCATAGCAGGTATGTGGGCACCATTCATGCTGCCTTCAGTACAGCAGGTACCACCCCATCCCTGCCCAGCTTGTGGGGAGAATTTATAACCCTGAGAACATACTCTGTGGGTCAGGGCCCAGGATGATGCAAGTGAGCAATGGCTGGAATCACCTGGAAGGAGGGGGAGACCTTGAGGGGTGGGAGAGAAGGTGGAGGTCAGGGATCTGGTCTCCACAGTGTCTTACCCGAGGCTGGCCTTGCTTTTCTCCTTTACCCTAAGAGGAATGGCCACTAGAGTATCCTCAGCTGCCAGACCCACACGGCGCTGTAACTATTAATCAGTGGAACCTAACAGTCAGCGTTAGGCACAGCCGCTGGCACATGTGGCACAGGGCCGGGCACTGAAGGAAAGGTGGCAAAATGTTTAAACAGAGAACACTGTCCTCATCCCCAAGGGCTTGTGTTCAAAGTCACACAACACTAAGATTTATGACTTTTTTTTTTTTAGGGTTTTTTTTTTTCTCTTTACCAAGACAAAACATTTTCTATCAGGATGGTTTTCTCAATGGGAAATAAAATAGGTCTAGGTCTAAGTAGTGCTCTTTTCCTGCCACCAGATGTAAGTGTTCTTCTTTTAGGCAGTGCTTTCCTTCCTTGTTGCAGAAGGCAGGGCTGCTGTGAGCCTGTGCAGACTGGGGCATTTCTTAGAAGGCCACCCCTTTCCCAGGCCAGGGCCTGGGCCTGATTGCTGCCTTCTGCAGCTCGTGTTTACTCTCTCTGTCCAGGGCGGAGACCTCTGGCCCTGGTGTCAGCTGGTACCAGTGCCTTCTTCCATGCTCTCAGCAGTGGGAGCCTTGCTGTCTTCCCTTGGCTCCCCTAAGGGACCCTTTCTGGGCACAGCAGCCTGGCTTCCTAGGGTGAGCTCTCTGGCTAATGCCCCTAAACCGGGCAGCATTCCATACTTGGTCAGGGACTAAAGAGGCCTGGCCAGCCAGACTGCACTCCTCACAAAGGATGGGGCCAGGCTCCTGCGTGGAAGGAAGCAGAAGACCCCAAGGTTTTCCATGCATGCCTGCCCTCAGGGCCTGTGCATTTAACACCAGCTCCACTTCACAAGAAGGAGCACCTGGACCTGACCTCAATCTCAGGCAAGGCCCTGCAACCTGGCGGCTCCAGGCAGAGGCATCAGATAGCCCTTGGCAGTGGCCTGTACTGGCCAGACCTCAGCCTCCAAGGCCTTTAGCCTGAATTCACCTCTCCCTGCAAGTACCAAGCGTGTCCCTTGGAAACATTCTTGCAGCTTCTTCCTGGCCGGGCTTGGAGAGGGCCCAGCTTGGGGATTTCCTGTCAACACAAGGAGAGTTCCCTCTTCAGGAGCTAGTGGACTGAGTCAGTCGACTTCTAGGACCTCATCAGCGGCCCAGTGGCCTGTGCGAACCTTTGACAAAGTCTCTTAAGGATAAGTGGGTAGAGTGAAGTAGGTGACCTCTCCTTCCATCCCCCTTGGCAGAAGCTACTCAGAGCCATCCGTCTTCCATTTCCTGTCCAACACTACAGGTCAGCAAATATTTCTTCAGTTTAGGCTGAGTGCCTCACCCTGGGACTTTATGTTCAGGAATCTTGGTAGGAGGTGAGAACGGACCTCCTGGCCTAGACACTTGACATGCAAAGCTGGTGTCCAGTCCCCAGCTGTTCCCAGAATGTAAAGAAGCATCCACAGCACCTTGGGGAGTGTGGGAGCAGGGAGCCTCCCATGCTGAGGTCTCTTAGGACTGGTCTGGGACCAAGTGTTGGGACAGTGAATGCCTGGGTGGACCAGTCAAAGAAGAGAGGAAGCAGCTACCATCCCAGAGAGACTAGGCTTCCTCTGCTGGAATGCAGTGGGGCCACAGCCTGTGATGGCCCCACCTAGACACTGACCCTCCTCCCATGAAATTTGCCCTTTGCTGGCGTAAAGTCACCTCCATGGAAGGCAAGAAGCCCTCTCCCCTCACCCTGAGGCCTCCTGAGAGCTGCTTTGTAAGATTCCGCCCACACCCAGGTGCCACCCACCCTGACCCTTTCACTCCACTGATGGCCAGCTCACTCCACTCCGAAACCAGGGGCCAGCTGATGGGCCTTCCCCACCCCCACCTGTCACCATGGTAATGGCAGGCACTCCTACTCCTGCAGAATATTGCTTTCTTGTAACCTCCCTCCCTCCCTCTCTTTCCTCCTGTCTTTCTCTCTCACAAAAAGAAAGCACAAGTGTTTTATATTCATTTTGCAAAAAAAGCTGTGTAGCGCATACTAATTGGTGTGGCTTCCTCCTGCTTTCTTTGGGCCTTTTCTCATCCTCAGAGCCGGGACTGCAGGCTCCAGCCAGCCTGCTCATTGGAAGGAGGACTAGGTCTGTTTTCCTAGAGGCTGATGCAGGAGTGGCCTAGCAGTGTGTCTTCAGCTCTTGAGAGGGACACGCAGACAGCCAGGCCACTGAGATCACCTTATCCTCGTCCCAGGGATTTCTGCCCACACACCAAGGGTTGCAGGGTATCCAGGTGGCCAGAACATCAAAACCCTGGCCCAGCACAGAGGCTGAAAGCCAGGTGCAACTGGAAGGGTGGCTCCCCTTGATCTCTGTTGCTGGGTCCTAAGCCCCCTGTCGAGGTTGCCTCCCAGGGACTTCCTCTCACCAGGGCCTCTCTTCCCACCCCAGGCAGAGTCAGAGTCTTGACCAAGGTCCCCATCAAGATTGTTGCTCCAGAGCCTCAAGGTCACCCCCTAGGCTGAGTCAGGTTTGCTGGCAGCTGGGTGCAAAGCAGCAGCTGGACTGGATGGGCACAGAAGCCAGAGATATCAGCCAGCTTCCGACACCCCAGACCACATATCAAGCTGTTCCTTGCCCTCCATCTGGGTGGCACCTTCTTCTCACCTCTAGGAGGCTAAAGGAAGATGGGGATGCTGTTCCCGGGTCCTGCTTTATTTAAGGGACTGGAGGGCTGCTGTGTGTTTGTGCACACAAGCACACACAATGTCGTCCCAGGCAGGGCTGTGGGCTTTTTGCCAGCCTCTGGGGACCGTGATACATAAGCACAAGAGGAGTGGCTGGGATTACTGAAGGAACCTGTAGACAACATTTCCAGCTTTAATTGTGCAATTGAAGTGTAATTTGCATTCATTTGCCATTTGGTGTTAAACTTTCTAAAATAAGAGAATTGAAAATGTAAAATATGCAGCTTTGCTGGCTGTGCTTTGCAGCGGGACAGGAGGCCGTGGTACCGAGGTGGGCTAAGCACGTTCTCTGCAGGGGTGAAAGCGGGGTGGGAAGCCCTTGGTATGGGCACCCGGTGCTCAGTCACTAAGCCCAGGCCAGGGAACAGTTCAGCTGTGGGACCAGAAATCTTGGAATGAAGTGGCAAGCCAGCCTTTCTTGTGTGCCTGCTTTTTGTGCTTTTGCACATCAAGTATCTCGTAATCGTCACAACAGCCTGGCAAGGTCAAATCTTCGTTTGCATATATAGGGAAACTGAGGCTCCTGTCCTCCGCAAAACAAAGTTCAGACTTATTTGTGTGTGTCATGAGCTCTTTTTCGTTTTGTTTTTGTTTTTGAGACCGAGTCTTTCTTTCTCGCCCAGGCTGGAGTGAAGTAGTGCAATATCAGCTCACTTCAACCTCTGCTGAAGCGATTCTCCTGCCTCATCCTCCTGAGTAGCTGGGATTACAGGCACACACCACCACACCCAGCTAACTTTTGTATTTTTAGTAGAGAGGGGGTTTCGCCATGTTGGCCAGGCTGGTCTCCAACTCCTGACGTCAAGTGATCCACCTGCCTCGGCCTCCCAAAGTGCTGGGATTACAGGCGTGAGCCACCACACCTGGCCTTGTGTCATGAGCTCTTGAAGGTCTGGCCCTGCCTACCACTTTGGCCTAATTTCTGACTGTACCGCCACCTCTGGCCCCATTCCCCGCTCGAGCTAGCCCCAAAGCCTAGTTTCCTGGAATGTGCCACGTGGTTCTGTGTCTATGAATGGCTTATGCTAGGTAAGAGAATGCTTTGAATACTGTCCTCTCCCTTCTTGTTCCCTTGGCCAGCTCATGCTCAACTACTTCCAGAGCCTCTGGGCTCCCCTCAGGCATCGTCTCTGGGTCTGTGGCACCTGCCCTGTATTATCAGTAAATGCTCAACGCCTGTCTCCTCCGGGAGTCTGTGACCTCACTGAAGGCAGAGCCCAGCCTGCCCAGCCTTGTGTGTCTCACAGCCAGCAAAGGAGCGGCCTACCGCAGCTACTCAGTAGCTGTCCGGAGAGGGAGGGTTGTGAGGCTGTAGTTAACTGGTCCAGGGTCAGGATTGGATGTCAGGGCTGTCTGACCACAGAGCCCCATGTAGTGCTGTCAGCAGGCTCAGGTGTGGGGACCAGAGCCGGGTTTGAGGTGGACTCACCGTTACCTTGAGCAGGTGACTCTCCAAGTCTCAGATCCCTTGTGTATATTATGTGAGGTGAGACTGGTGACAAGTGAGGGCATTCATTGTGGCTGGGAGCCAGGGCAGCCTGCTCCTCTTGCCTCCCCGTCCTTTGCAGCCTGGCGCTGGAGCCACTCGAGGGGTGGAGGCAAGCTTGCACAGCCCAGGCCTCTCGCATGCCCGTGGCTCTTCCCAGCCCTCTTTCTGACAGAGAAATAGGCACCTGCCAGATACCCAGTGTCAATCAGTTTATCCGCATGGCTCAGGGATCTTGCCGAGTGCTGGCCTGGCCCCAGCCGCCCCACTGGCTCACACTTTTCTCCCCACTTTCCTCCCATGCTGCACATGGCCACTAGTGTTGGCTGCCCAGAGGCATGTGCCTCTGTCCCCTGGCTGGGATGGGCAGCATGGGGGCAGGGGGTAAAGTGATGTAAAGAGACATCGCCTCACTGTGCTCCTCATCGCTCCTGGATCAGGCGAGAGATCACAGGGAGTGGGTGAGAGCCCACCACCTTGGGCTGTGGGCAGAGCAAGAGCAGATGGGTTAGGAATTAGGTTGCTGATTTGGGGTTTTGCCCCCACCTTTTTTTTTTGTACAATTCCCAGACCATAAAATTCATAAAACCACTCTATTGTATACTTTAAAAGTATGCAATAGAGTAACTTTTAGTATTTTCACAAGATTATACAACTATCACTACTAATTCCAGAACATTTTCTTGACCCCAGAAAGAAGCCCTGTACGCACCCTGCACCCCTTAGGAGTCACTCCCTGTGCCTCCCTCCCATAGGCCTTGGCGACCACAAACGCACCCTCTGTCTCTGGATTTTCCTATTAATGGGGTCGTCATAACAGGGTGTGGTCTTTGTAGCTGGCCTCTTTCCCTCAGGTGTTTTCAGGGTTCATTCAGGTGTAGCAGGTACCAGTACTTCATTTCTTTTTGTCACCAAATCATATTTCCTGGTGCAGCTGTGCCACGTCCCTTTTCTTCGTGTCTCCACTGCAGTGCCTTTGGGTGGTTTCCATTTTCTGGCTATTAGGAATAATGCCGCTGTGAGCGTTTATATATAAGTCTGATGGGCACAGACATTTGCGGTTCTCTTGGTAACTACCTAGGAGTGGGTGTATACCTATGGCAGCTCTCTGGGTAACTGTCTGAGGAGCTGTTGGCTTGATTCTTGCCTGTTTAATTTTGGGTGAGTCATTCCCCCACCGCCCCCCACCCCGCCTTCATTTCCTGGTCTCAAGCCCCCTCCCTGGCTGTGCTTGGACAGCCGAGCAAATAGACAGTGGGAGGTGGGTCTGTGTGAGTGAGTCTGTGTGAGTGAGTGCCGGCTCCTGCCTGAGTGAGCCCGGGCTGCGGCTGGCTGGGAGATTGCGTGCCAACACGTGACGCTGTTTAAAGGCTAAGGGGCGGGAATGGGTGAGCAAGCAAAGGGGTTCCTGGCCGGGTGTGCCAGGGCTGGCCTAGAGGAACCAGGAGAAGAAATGACAATTGGACAGTGTGGGAGAGGCATTGCACTGTGTTTGCATTGACAGAAACGGCTTTTGAGGGGGCAGGCCTTATCTTTTTTGTTTGTTTTTGAAATAAAATTTGCCTTTTTAAAGTATAGAATTCACTGGCTTTTAGTATACTTACAAGCTTTTGCAACAGTCACCACCATCTAATTCTAGAACATTTTAATCCCCCAGTGGGAACCCTACAGTGCTAGCCTTATCTTATATTCTCATATTCCACCCATCTGGCTGGTCTTGGCCCACAGGGCCGTGTCCATCAGGCTCTGTCCCACTTCCTGGTCCAGGGCTGAAGCCCCTGGTTGCCATGGTTATTCTTGGCCTGGGCTCAGAGTAGCCCAGGAAGAGGCACAGGTAGCCACCCATTCACCTGATGTTTGCTGGGCATCTGCTGGGTGCAGGGACAGTCCTGGAGATAAACCTTTTTGGGGGAACAGGCACAGTCCCTTTTCAGAGCAAGAGAGGAGTGAGGGGCAGAAAGAGCAGGCGACCACCCACAGTGTGAGGAGTTCCCTGCCTCAGCAGCCCCTGAAGCAGATGTGCGTGCACGCACACATACACACACACACACACACACACACACAGAGACACAGTGAAGCCCCTCCCAGCAGGGCAGGGCCCTGGCCTCTCTCCCCATTGCCTATTGCAGCAGAGTGCCAGCTGTTGGTGCAGAAATGGGTACCGTGCGAGGAAAGGCAGCTTCTAAGGATACAGGGGCTGTAGAGCAGCTCTGGGGACATTGTGACACAGCGCTGACCTGTACTCACACTCGGCGCTGGCCCCACGCCCCAGTCTGCCTCTGTCTCAGAAGAACTCAGCAGATAGGTGGTCAGGCTGGGGCATCACCCCACCCAAACCTGTGCAGGGACACTTCAGAGCCACCGAGGACCACCTGACATGTCTGGACATTAGGAAGTCCTTTATCTTGGAGCCCAGAGTAGCATGCCAAATGTGGAGGGCCCTGTAGGGTCCGCAGTGAGCTGGTGTCACCTCTGCAGAAGCTGCTCTGTGGCCCAAGGGTGGGTGGGGCTGTGGCTACCGCACACAGTCACACATGGCCTGGAGGGCACTTTGGGAACTTCATGCATCCTGGAGGCCTTGAAATGCACACTGTGCAGAGAACACTCTGCTTCCTGAGTCCCGCGACTTCCGGGGACCCTCAGAGCCCAGTTCAGGGGACCCAAGAGGAGAGGGATTTGGGGGAAGCTGACTTGCCATCTTCGGATTCCAGTTTCCTTCCTCCAGAGGCCCCATTCACTGTGGTCTGTGTTCCCTTCGATCTGTATCCTTTGTGTCACTTTTCTGAGCATGCACAGCTGTAGCCTTAGTGGCTGTCCCCAGCCTGCTGTCATCTGCAGACCCCTCCCAACCGGTGGGTGGGCCGCCGACCACACCTCTGCCCAGGTCAGCATAGCTCGCAGCGGAGAGCTCATCCCTCCCGCCCCACTTCTCTCCCCAGGTAATCCTGAAGGACCTGGAGGTGCTGGCAGAAATTGCTTCCTCCCCCGCAGGCCAGACAGATGACCCAGGCCCCCTTGATGGCCCTGACCTCCAGACCAGCCACTCAGAGCTCCAGGTGCCCACCCCCAGCAGAGCCAGCCTACTGAACACCTCCGGTAAGTCTTCTCCTGAAGGTTCCAGCCTCAGGGGCTTTAGAAGTCCAGGTCTTGGTCTGGACCACGATGGTCCTTTGGGCTATTGCTCAGGATCTCTGGAGCTCTGCCAGGGTGTGAGGGGTCTTTGGGTTGCTCCTGGCAATCTGCCACCTCAAGACGCCCCCGAGGCAGGCAGCCCTCATCCTCCAGCAGCCTCCAGAGACCCTTACAGACCTTGCTCCGCATCTCCCTGCACCTTCGATGCCTTTGAGCCATTGGCTAAACATAAAACCGTCTGAGTCGGCTGCTCATCTCTGCCTGGGCACCGTCTCTCCAGTCTAGAATCCAGGGGCTTTGATCATAGGGTCTCACAGGTGGAAGAAAACTAGGTGGCCATTTCCTTCCTCACTGAGAAGCTAAAAATAGCACTCCACGTGGCAGGCAGCCCAGGCACGAGACAGCATCATTCACACAGGCTGCTTCCGGTCAGAGAGGTAACTTGGAAGTAAAGACGGCCATAGCGTTCCCAGTTCTTGCCTCCAAGTCCCTTCTAGACAGCAGGCCGGCTCTTCTCCCTGGGCCCCAGAAGATGCCACTTCCCTCTGGCGATGCAGTACTTGAAAATGCCTGGAGACATGAGTTGGTAGAAAGTTCCCAGTGAATCTCAGGTGTCTGCCTCGGGGGTCTCTGTCCATTGTGCCCTCTGGACATCCATGCCCGGGATCCTAGTTGCCCATGCTTTGATGCAGCCTCGAGTCATAGAGGTTCATGGGTCTTGCAGCCACAGCCTCCCCCAACAGCCCCGAGAGCACCTCCTTGGCCTCAGTGGGAGATGCCCTAGCCCTGTTTGGCCTTGAGACCAGGCCCAGTGCCTGAAAAGGTCAAGGGGTGGCCAGAGCCCCACAGGCCTGCCTGTGCCCCAGGACATGCCAGGTCAAGTCACAGAAGGCCCATGTGGGGCCTTGCCCAGGATCCCAGTTCTAGGCAGTCAGTGGCTGTTATCAGGTAAGCAGTTCTCACATCCTGACCCCAGGACCTCTTCTGGGGCTCCCACACTCTATCCCCTGGGTGAGCGAGTCCATTCTCCATCCTGTGTCCCCAAGTCAGCACATGGGGGCCAACCTGACATCCTTGGAACAGACAGCAGGAATGCCAGAGGTGGAGTGTGGGGGACCAGTGAAGGCTGTGGGAAAGGAAGAGAGAAAAGGAGAGTTCTTCCTTAGGAAGGGAGGGTTGGGTGGGGAGGAGCAGCGAGAACCCACCGGAAGATGGGCAGCAGCCCGGAGGAGGCATCCTGCAGGGAGGAGGCCCGGACAGAGGAGCCCTGGGGGTGCGCCCTTGACTTTCCCTCCCCAGGAAGCAGGCGCCACCGCCTCTTCCCTCCTCCTCAAAGTGGCAGCAGCAGAGAATTCGAAGGCAGGACAGCCTCGTGATGGAGCCAGGACACCCAGGCCTCCCAGGCCTTCTGTGACCTGTCCTCCCTATGTTTTTTCTCTTCCTCCGGGGCACAGAGAAGTTGATGACTGTGATGTGGGCTCCTGTTCGTGGAATGAGAACCAGGAGACTGCCGAGAGCAGCCTGGGCTGGGGGAGTAGGATGTGTGTAGCATCAAGGCCTTTGCACTGCTTGGGAACCAGGGTCGGGGCACTGTAGGGCAGGGCACTCTCAACCCCAGCTCACCAAGGCTGTCAGATTAGCTTACATCAACCAAGGACTCACTCGGAATTCATAGAAAAACAGCAAAGCATGCCAGATGGGAAGAGAAACTCCATCCTGGATAGAACACTAAGGAAATGCCTGCAGCCAGTCACACTTCTTGCTTCAAGAATCCACACCCAGGGAGCAGTGGGGGCTGCGGGGGGGTGAATCCACACTCTGTGGGCCAGGAGCCCTTAACCTGAGACTCACTTGTGGGCCTGGAGGCTCCAAGCATATCCACATGTGTTCACACGCGCGTGTCCACAGCTGGCATCAGATTTCACAAATGGGGCCATGATTTTAAAAGATCAGCTCAAACCAGTAAGAGAACAACCGGGGGAGCCAAGAATGTACCCTACCCCTCTCCCACCTCCGCAGCCCCAGAAGGGCACGCACCAGGCACTGAGGATGTGTGGGGTGGTGCTGAGGTCAGAAGGCACGCAGGAAGTGCATACTCATCCCTCCACGAGCCGCTCCTTCCCAGACTGCTTCTCAGGCATGTGAGGGGCTTGTTCTGTCTGTTTCCATCTGGCCAGACACATGGACAAGGCTTTGAAGCCAGATCCTCTTCCTGTTTGGATTCTGCCTGCCTCTGGCTCTCCAGGGCACAGCCCTGAGACCTTGGAGAACTTGCAGGCAGCACTGCTTTGTCCCTATAGGGTAGATTGTCCCAAGGGCACAGAGAGTCTGTCTGGAGAGCCTCAGAGGCAGGGAGCCTAGCAAAGATGAAGTCGGTGCTATCTGTAGGGAACCAAATGGCGCAGATCACACGCAGCAGTGGAGAAACAAGCCCATCACATGCCTGGGTAGCTGCTGTGTTGGCCTAAATGCACCACAGCAGTGGTTCCCAGGGCCCCCTGAGGCATAGTCGCCCACATGGGATTTTTCTCTCGCCTGGCCTGGCATAAACATCTCTCGCTCCCGCGCAGAGTGGCTTAGGCAGAGGCTTCTCCCACCCTGCCTCCTTCATTCCTGACCCGCACAGAGCCCTAGGATTTGGGGGAGAACCACCTGGGGCCAAACAGGATGAGGAGCAGCCTGGGCGGGCAGCTCTGAGGGAAGCTGGTGGAGGAACACCACACTTTCCTGCCTCCCACTCCTGGAGTCTCCTGTGTCTCTTCCTTTTGTATTTCCTGTGCCCTGTCTCCACTCAGGGGAGTCTGCAGAGGTCCTGCTGGCTCTGGGGACAGGGATGTCAAACAGGCCTGTGGGCCCATCATACCCTGAGCCTGTGCAGAAAGCTTCGTAGGACAGAGGCAGCCTCTAGGGTCTGCCCTTTGTTAGAGACATGCCAGTCATCCCTGGGCCTGGATATCTCTGCTGCCAGAGAGGGCGCAGCCAGGCCTGGGGAGACCCAAGCAGCCCTCTGATCCTTGGCCATGTACAACAATGTGTCAGTCTAGGGCCAAAGGTCACCCCAAGACTGTGTTTGCCCCAAAAACCCAGTCTTCCCTGACTTTCCCTGCCTGCCACTGGGCCCATTCCTGGTGGGAAAAAAACCGTTCATGTCGTAGGCACGTTGGCTCATTCCTGTAATCCCAGCGCTTTGGGAGGCTGAGGCAGGTGGATCACCTGAGGTCAGGAGTTTGAGACCAGCCTGGCCAACATGGTGAAACCCCATCTTTACTGAAAATACAAAATTTAACTGGGCATGGTGGTACGTGCCTATAATCCCAGCTACTTGGGAGGCTTAGGCAGGAGAATCGCTTGAACCCAGGAGGCGGAGGTTGCAGTGAGCTGAGATAGTGCCACTGCATCCATCCTGGGCAACAGAGCAAGACTCTATCTCAAAAAACATAAAACAAAAAAAACTGTTCATGTCAGTATACCTTTCGGGACTCAGTGATCCAAGGTGTTTTTACCCCTGGCTCTAAATCAAAAACTGAAATGTTCTTCAGTTTCATTCCTTATAGCCCAGGACTTTGTATTGTAGCCAAATGTCAGCAGTATTTTCATGTCACCAGACAGAAGATAGCCAGAAAGCCATTTTCCCCAGTAATCATGGCAACAATCATCATGACTGAGGTCACATTAGGACCTGCCCTGCTCTGAGTACTCACGCGTGCTGGATCCCTGGGTGAGCCCCTGGGCTCTTCGCAGCAGCTCTGAGAGGCCAGCTCTGTGTCACTCCCCACTTGTTTGGGCCGGGAGCATGGCCCAAGAGCCCACACTCCTCACCCCACTCTCGAGAATCTCACCTGCACCTGGCAGCACTGGAAGCTTCCATGGCTGGAGGGGAGGAGCAGAGGGGCCAGGTCATGGCCACAGCCTGGCAGTGATGAGGGCATGTGTCTTCTCTTCACAGTGACTTCAGAGACCCCTTCCCGGCCTCAGGCCATGGCAGTGCCTCATCTCTTGTCTTTTGCTGCCCCCTACCACTTCCTCTGGCCACACCAGTCCCTTTCTCCCATTCCTCCCACTCACCCCTCCCAGCCTCAGGAGGCAGCATTAGGGAGCACAGGCACTGGGGTTGGAGGGATCTGGGTTCACAGCCCTGCTCTGTCTGCCTGTCCTGTGACCTCGGACCAGGCTTCTGCCTCACTGCCACCTCCTCCCTCTCTAAACCACATGCTGGGGGACTTGGGGGCTCTGTGAGCTCCCACATAGCAGGGGCTAAAGTAAATGCTCCCTGCACGTGAATGGAGCATTTGCTTGTGTCCTGGTTATTACAGGACACAGTCTGCCCCAGTCTGCCTGAGTGGGTGGCAGAGTTCACATCTGCTCCCTCCTGGCTGTGACCTCTTAGACCTCCTACTGAAACTGCAGGCAGAGGCTCCTCAGCATTGCCCAGTGCCGGGTGATTTGTGTGATCAGCTCAGTTTGAATAGCATCATCGCTGGCCACACAGGCCAAGTTTACTCACCCCAGAATTCCCGGCACCAGGTGCCCAGTAACGGTCAGTACCAATTTTTGAGAGGTCATTAAAATAATGGAAGGCAGGGGTACCGATCACCCTGTTATCGACAGTGAACCTGAGGCCCCCAGCACTGCTGCCCAGAACAGCATCCTCTGATACCCATGCTGCCAAGGCCCTCATCACCAGTTGGAAAGCCAGCCCCAGCATTCCACCCCCTGCCCCTTGGAGCCTTCTTCCTCACCCTCTCCTCCAGGCCCTTGGCCCCAGCCCTCACCCTGCAGCAGCAGCTCTTTCCCAGTGGCAGGCTGCTCTGTGACGTCTCCACTGCCATGTCAGCTGGAAGTCCCTTCTGGTCCCTGCTGTGTCCCATCAGCTTCTCTCTCGCTCTGACCTGGGCAGCTGCAGTCTCCTGGCTATGGGTGCTGCCTCCAGCGCACCTGTCCTGCCAACCTAGGCTGGCCCACAGATGAGAAAGTGGTCACCTCTTGGGTGAGGTCCCAAGATGGTGTGCCATTGCGGCGGCCTTTGTCCACATAGCTGTGCACCCCCTCCAGTTCTGCAGACTCCACACCCCCAAGACCCCACTCACCCCCCTGTCTCCCGGCCACTTGCTTTGGGGAAAGCTACCCCTTTCTCACCCTATCCTCTTGGTTCTATACCAGCCTCTCCATCACCCACTCCTTCCATGGACCACTTCCTGTACCACGCATGACTTGATGTTCTTTAGTCCTGCCTGGTTCACAGGAGAGGAGCCGGCCTCTGAGAAGCAGCGCTGCGTCCCCTGCCCTGCTAGTCAGTGACAGGGCCTGGATATGGTGTGGTCCCTTGGACTCTGGGTGCTCTGGGCAGCCTCTGGCCCTTCTCTTGTATCCTCCAGGCAGCGAATCTTGAGCCCACAACAGGCTTTCCAGGCATGTGGACCCCGACCCAGCAGGGATGGAGGCCGGAGTGGAGCAGGGACCCTGCCAGGCCTGAACTGGGTGGCTGACGTTTTCACATCTGGTTCTGTTGAACTGTAACTTGCATTATGTACTGAAGCCAGGGCTATTTTTATCCCAACATGTGAGGTTCCTTCACGTCATAACCACAAAACTCAATCCAAAACATCCCGGGGCAGGTTGTTTGTGAGACGTTCTGTGGATTCTCATGTCGCCACATCAAGTTTCACTTAGTAACATCTGCAGGGCTGGCTCCCCGGCCGCCCACCCTGCCGGCCTGGGTTTCTGTGTAAAGTGCGTCTCTGTGCCCTGGCCAGCCACCGGTCACGTGTACTTCCTGTCAGGGCCTGGCAGGCTCCTTGCTTGCCCTAACCAGCAATGCAAGGCACGGCGGCCTTCAGCTGAGGGACAGCGCTCTCCTTCGTGCCTCCTGCCTTCTGCAGGATTGGGGAATGAAAATCCCACTCTCTTAGGCGCCCCTCTCCTTCACCCACCACTAGAGCAGCTGCCCACCATCTCCAGGGGGCTATACCTCAGTGGCACCTCTGAGTAAAACCACTGAGGTCCTCAGAGTGCAGTGTTGGAGGACGTGCTCTGAGCTGCCTGGCCGAGCCCCTGTTCTCATGCATCTATAGCACCCAGCCCAGGACCCCGATTACAAGAGCAGAAGAGCCAGAGCCGGAGGTGGTTGGAAAAGCAGGCAGCTGAGAAGTGGAAATCAGCACACTTGAGGGGCCCATTTCTCCTATAGTCACGCTCCCAGGGCTGCTTGTTCTCTCTCCACCCATCTCCTCCTCCCAAGCCTGCAACCCAGCCTCAGAGAGCATCTCAAGCCAAAGGACAGCTCAGGTCAGAAGAGTGGCTGGGCGTGAAGGGAGCCCCTGAGGCTGGGAGAGAGTGAGCAGCCCTCACCCCATCCTGCTGAACACTGAGGCCTTTCCCATCCCTGTCCAGCTCGCCCTCCCTGCCCCCTCAAGTGTGGCCCCTCTCCCCACCTCTACCGCTGGGAGAAGACTGCCCTGTTAAAACCCATGGTCTCAGTGCATCACTTCCCAAGGCCCCTAGCCCTGTCCTGCATGTGGCGGGGGGCGGGGTCAGAAAGTCTTTAAGCAGTGGGAGCACTGAGGGTTGAGCTGCACTCAGCTGAGGATGTGAATCGCTTAGCGTGGCTTCTCGCAGTGCGACACTGCCCACCTCCTCCCCTCCACTAAGGGCCTCAGCTCCAGGGCCCAAGGGGCAGCCCTGGACATTGAAAGTCCATTTTGGGTCCACACTGGAGGCTGTAGCTAAGGAGACCAGAGCTGTGTCCACAGCAGCCCAGGCCTTCTCTTCTGCCATTTTTGGCCAGACTGTGAGAGGAGTGGTGTGCTGATCTCCCTCCCCTGTTGTGGTATGGGAGTCTCAGGAGGCCCCCGCTTCTTCCTCAAAGCATCCTGACAGAGCACTGTGAATTTGCCAGAAATGAAATCTCCCCACTCAGACATTTCAGACCAGCCCCCAGACATCCATTCTGAGACTCCAAATGAGAACAGCGTGCCCTGTACAGTGCTCTGAGCTATGGGACACTTGCTAATAAAAGGAGCCCCCATTTATTGAGTGCAGACTGTGTGGCAGCCTCCAGACCCAGCACATTACGTATTTTTGTCTCATTTAACAGGCAGGGGCTCTTATTGCACTCACTTTATAGAGGAGGAAACAGGCTTAAACACCATGCTCAGTGCTTCCTACTGCCCCTGTGAGACTGGAACGGCCCTGCACCTCTCACCAGTGGCTGCCCACAGCACCTAGCCCCTTAGGAGTGGAGATTCTGGTCCCCGATGGCCCCAGTTGAGAGGATTTCTTTGTGGTGACTTCCTTCATGGGTCCCTTTGTTCTTGGGAATGCTTCGGAGCCTAAGTGGCCCCAGGCCTGGAACCGGGTTAGGCTGGGGGTGCACATATAGTAGGAGGAGGGGACACAGGGAGCTTCGAAAACAAGCACCTGAGAGAAGCTTTCAGTGAACTGGGTGCCTCCAGTGTGGGCGGCGTATAGCCAGTGCCCTCCAGCCAGCCCACTGAGGCTCACCAAATTCATCTCCTGAGGGTGGGAACAGTGAGGCAGTGCTGTCTCAACAGCTGTTTCTGCAGCCACCTCTTTAGAGATCAGCCCCAGCTGGGCCTGGGGTAACTCAATCTGTAAGAATGTGACACTTGATTCTGCAAACAGCCCCCTGGGCCAGGGAGCAGAGACTGTTTGCCATTCCAGAGTCGCTCAGGACCTCCCAAGCCAGGCTGATTCAGGCAGGGATCCAGAACAATGCAGTCCAAACAAGAAGTGGATTGAGGCCTGGCCTTGAACTGGCCTTCTCACTCAGGGCTCCTTCGGCAGCTCACAGGAGCTGTCTAGGAGATTCTTGGGATTGAGGATGCTACGGTTTGGAGGTGTGGCTCCTGGTCAGGAATCCCTCATGGAGTGATTCATAGCTGGGAAAAACAGAACAGAAAAAAGCCTTTTCTAGACCCAGCCATCTCTCTGGAAGGACCATGACAGGATGTAAGGGAAGTCTGAGTTCAGCAAAAAAGACAGAACTCCTGGGATGAGAGCCTTGCTGCTGCTTCCTGGCCACTGGCATTGAATACAGTCAGTCTGTCCAGGCACCTCCGTGAGATTCACTTGGAATACTCTGAATGATTCTGCACGTTCTTGTTTCGTGCTTTGGGCTGATGCTTCTGGGAATATCTGATGCTTCTGGCCAAGTTCAGTTCCCAGAGCTTCCGCATCTTGTGCTGGTGCCTGGCCATTTCCTCCCTGGCGTAGGGAAAAAATGAAGGCTCCCACTTCTGGACCAGAAAGGGGCCAGTCTGGAAAATGATGGCCCTGGATGCCTCTGCCAGCCACTCTGCTTCTCCCAGTGTCGTCCCTGGGTTTCCAGAGAGCTGCGGCCAGGTGCTCTCTCCATAGCTCTTGACAGCATCATTTCCTGCATCCTCAGCCTCAGCTTGACAGGACCTGGGTTTCCATCTTTATGCCATCTTCTGCCCTACTGCCTAGCAAGACACAGCCTCCTAATCTGTGAGCCCCAAACGTGTCCAAACATTAGTACTCAAGAGACAGGCAGTCTGTCAGAGCTGCAAAGAATATGGGCTCTGAAGACCAGCTGCCTGGGTCAGCGACTCTACCACTTGCCAGCTCTGTGACTTTGGATAATCCTCACCCAAATTCACGCTTCTCTGTGTATATAATGGGAATAGTAATGGTGCATATTTTTCCAGTGTTTTTTGTTTTTTGGGTTTTTTTGAGGGTGTTAGATACTATGTGTGAAGGCTTTAGGCAGGCCAAGCTCATAGTAGGTGTTCAACAGATAGTAGCTACAAATTGGCTATTAAGATGTCATGTTATACTGAAACAGCTGGATATCTATATACAAAAAGTTTAGACCCCTTCCTCACACCATATGCAAAAAGTAACTCAAAATGGACCAGAGACCTAAAATATATCAGTAAATCTTTATGACCTTAGATTAGGTAATAATTTCATAGCTATGACACCAAAGGCATAAGCAACCAAAGAAAAAATAGACACATTAGGCTTAATCAGAATTTAAAATGTTGTGCTTCAATTTTTTTTTATTTCGTTTTAGGTTTTGGGGTACATGTGAAGAACATGTAGGATTGTTGCATAGGTACATACATGGCAATGTGATTTGCTGCCTTCCTCCCCATCACCTATATCTGACATTTCTCCCCAGGTTATCCCTCCCCAATTCCCCACCCCCTGCTGTCCCTCCCCTAGTTCCCCCTGACAGACCTCAGTGTGTGATGCTCCCCTCCCTGTGTCCATGTGTTCTCATTGTTCAACACCCACCTATGAGTGAGAACATGCGGTGTTTGGTTTTCTGTTCTTGTGTCAGTTTGCTGAGAATGATGGTTTCCAGGTTCATCCATGTCCCTACAAAGGACACGAACTCATCGTTTTTGATGGCTGCATAGTATTCCATGGTGTATATGTTCGACATTTTTTCTGTCCAGTCTGTCATCGATGGACATTTGAGTTGGTTCCAAGTCTTTGTTATTGTAAACAGTGCTGCACTGAACATTCGTGTGCATGTATCCTTATAATAGAATGATATATAATCCTTTTGATATATACCCAGTAATGGGATTGCTGGGTCAAATGGAATTTCTGTTTCTAGGTCCTTGAGAAATCGCCACACTGTATTCCACAATGGTTGAACTAATTTACACTCACACCAACAGTGTAAAAGTGTTCCTATTTCTCCACATCCTCTCCAGCATTTGTTGTCTCCAGATTTTTTAATGATCGCCATTCTAACTGATATGAGATAGTATCTCAGTGTAGTTTTGATTGGCATTTCTCTAATGACCAGTGATGATGAGCATTTTTTCATATGTTTGTTGGCCTCATATATGTCTTCTTTTGCAAAGTGCCTGTTCGTATCCTTCACCCACTTTTGAATGGGTTTGTTTGTTTTTTTCTTGTAAATCTGTTTTAGTTCTTTATAGATTCTGGATATTAGCCCTTTGTCAGATGGGTAGATTTCAAAAATTTTTTCCCATTCTGTTGGTTGCCAGTTCACTCCAATGATTCTTTCTTTTGCTGTGCAGAAGCTGTGGAGTTTAATTGGATCCCATTTGTCTATTTTGGCTTTTGTTGCCGGTGCTTTTGGTGTTTTAGTCATGAAGTCCTTGTTTATGTCTATGTCCTGAATGGTTTTGCCTAGGTTTTCTTCTAGGGTTTTTATGGTGTTAGGTCTTATGTTTAAGTCTTTAATCCATCTGGAGTTAATTTTAGTGTAAGGTGTCAGGAAGGAGTCCAGTTTCTGCTTTCTGCACATGGCTAGCCAGTTTTCGCAACACCATTTGTTGAACAGGGAATCCCTTCCCCATTGCCTTTTTTTGTCAGGTTTGTCGAAGATCAGATGGTTGTAGATGTGTGGCGTTGCCTCTGAGGCCTCTGTTCTGTTCCATTGGTATATATCTCTGTTTTGGTACCAGTATCATGCTGTTTTGATTACTGTAGCCTTGTAGTATAGTTTGAAGTCACATAGTGTGATGCCTCAAGCTTTGTTCTTTTTGCGTAGAATTGACTTGGCTGTGCAAGCTCTCTTTTGGTTCCATATGAAGTTTAAGATGGTTTTTTCCAGATCTGTGAAGAGTGTCATTGGTAGCTTGATGGGGATAACGTTGAATTTATCAATTACTTTGGACAGTATGGTCATTTTCACAATATTGATTCTTCCTAACCATGAGCATGGAATGTTTCTCCATCTGTTTGTGCCCTCTCTTATTTTGTTGAGCAGTGCTTTGTAGTTCTCCTTGAAGAGGTCCTTTACATCCTTTGTTAGTTGTATTCCTAGGTATTTTATTCTCTTTGTAGCAATTGTGAATGGCAGTTGATTCTTGATTTGGCTCTCCTTAAGTCTGTTATTGGTGTATAGGAATGCTTGTGATTTTTGCACATTGATTTTGTATCCTGAGACTTTGCTGAAGTTGCTTATCAGTTTCACGAGATTTTGGGCTGAGACGATGGGGTCTTCTAAATATGCAATCATGTCGTCTGCAAATAGAGACAATTTGACTTCCTCCTTTCCTAATTGAATATCCTCTATTTCTTTTTCTTGCCTGATTGCTCTGGCTAGAACTTCCAATGCTATATTGAGTAGGAGTGGTGAGAAAGGGCATCCTTGTCTAGTGCCAGATTTCAAAGGGAATGCTTCCAGTTTTTGCCCATTCAGTATGATATTGGCTGTGGGTTTTTCATAAGTATCTTTTATTATTTTGAGATACGTTCCTTCAATACCTAGTTTATTGAGGGTTTTTAGCATAAAGCACTGTTGAATTTTGTCAGAAGCCTTCTCTGCATCTATTGAGATAATCATGTGGTTTTTGTCTTTGGTTCTGTTTATGTGGTGGATTACGTTTATAGACTTCTGTATGTTGATCCAGCCTTGCATCCCTGGGATGAAGCCTACTTGATCGTGATGGATAAGCTTTGTGATGTGTTGTTGTAATCAGTTTGCCAGTATTTTATTGAAGATTTTTGCATCTGTGTTCTTCAGGGATATTGGCCTGAAGTTTTCTTGTTGAGTCTCTGCCAGGTTTTGGTATCAGGGTGATGTTGTTCTCATAAAATGATTTGGGAAGGATTCCCTCTTTTTGTATTGTTTGAAATAGTTTCAGAAGGAGTGGTACCAGCTCCTCTTTGTATGTCTGGTAGAATTCGGCTGTGAAGCCATCTGAACCTGGGCTTTTTTTGATTGGTAGGCTATTAGCTGCTGCCTCAACTTCAGCCCTTGTTATTGGTCTATTCAGGGTTTCGACTTCTTCCTGGTTTAGGCTTGAGAGGATGCAAGTGTCCACGAATTTATCCATTTCTTCCAGGTTTACTAGTTTATGTGCATAGAGTTGTTTGTAGTAATCTCTGATGGTGGTTTGTATTTCTGTGGAATCTGTGGTGATATCCTCTGTGTCATTTTTTATTGCATCTATTTGATTCTTCTCTCTTTTCTTTTTTATTAATCTGGCTAGTGGTCTGTCTGTTTTGTTTGATGTTTTCGAAAAACCAGCTCCTTGGATGTACTGATTTTTTTGAAGGGTTTTTTGTGTCTCTATCTCCTTCAGTTCTGCTCTGATCTTAGTTATTTCTTGTCTTCTGCTAGGTTTTGAGTTTTTTTAATCTTGCTCCTCTAGCTCTTTCAATTTTGACGATAGGGTGCTAATTTTAGATATTTCCTTGCTTCTCATGTGGGCATTTATTGCTATGTATTTTCTTCTAGACACTGCTTTAAATGTGTCCCAGAGATTCTAGTGTGTTGTGTCTTCGTTCTTGTTGATTTCGAAGAACATCTTTATTTCTGCCTTCATTTCATTGTTTATCCAGTCAATATTCAAGAGCCAGTTGTTTGAGTTCCATAAAGCTGAGTTAGTTTCTGAGTTCTGAGTTCTAATTTGATTGCACTGTGGTCTGAGAGGCTGTTTGTTATGATTTCCATTCTTTTGCATTTGCTGAGGAGTGATTTACTTCCAATTATGTGGTCAGTTTTAGAGTAGGTGCTATGTGGTGCTGAGAAGAATGTATATTCTGTGGATTTGGGGTGGAGAGTTCTGTAAATGTCTATTAGGTTTGCTTAGTCCAGGTCTGAGTTCAAGTCCTGGATATCCTTGTTAATTTTCTGTCTTGTTGATCTGTCTAATATTGACAGTGGAGTGTTAAAGTCTCCCACTATTACTGTGTGGGAGTCTGAGTCTCTTTGTAAGTCCTTAAGGACGCTTCATGTATCTGGGTGCTCCTGTATTGGGTGTGTATATATTTAGGATCATTAGCTCTTCTTGTTGCATTGATCCTTTTATCATTATGTAATGTCCTTCTTTGTCTCTTTTGATTTTTGTTGATTTGAAGTCTATTTTATCAGAGACTAGGATTGCAACTCCTGCTTTTTTTTTTTTTTTGCTCTCCGTTTGCTTGGTAAATTTTCCTCCATCCCTTTATTTTCAGCCTATGCGTATCCTTGCACGTGAGATGAGTTTCCTGGGTACAGCACACCGATGGGTTTTGACTTTTTATCCAATTTGCCAGTCTGTGTCTTTTTTTTTTTTTTTTTTTT